>VYZW01054399.1:0-36342 GCA_013401315.1 Balaeniceps rex | reverse complement strand
TGCAGTTAAAAATGCTTCAAAACAGAATTGTTTCAATATTAAAAATGAAAACATTACTTTTATATATGAATATTAATATTTGAAATATTATTATATAATTTAGATTGCCAGGAAAAATATTTAGGATTATAATATTGGATTTTTATAGCATTCATGTAGCTTAAGTGTTCCATTGATTTCACACTGCCATACCTGAAGGAAGAATATAGCTTGTGGAAGTGTTTCAGTCTTCTTGACTTGCGAAAATTCAATATATCAGAAGGTGCTGTTGATTGCAAATATAGCCCAGGCTTTTTGCAACCTCAAACCAACTTTGAGTTTGAGGTGGTTTTGTTCTCACAGTAAGAATGTTAATAAGACCCTAAATGTGATTTTATTCACACCGAAGAAATGATGACTTCTTTAAGTGTGACGCTTTTTAATAGAAAGCAGTTCTGCTGAAAATCTGACAGTCTTTAGTTATTAGAAAACTAAAGAAGTGGAAAGTATATATTGCTTCAGTGTAAAACTGAAGCATTGTAAAAAAGCAAAACAAGTAGCAAAACATTGAATTTAAATGTACTAGAGATGCAGACTAAAAAAGTTTTCTATTTTAAGCACGTATTTGCATCCATTTTGTACTTTTCTGCAACACTTTTGCAGTAATTAGTCAGAACTTCACAGCAACAGCTGTCCAACCTTCTTGCTAAAATAGACTGTTCCTTGTGTACATCTGTACTTGTGATTCTCATTCACGCCAGCAATGTAGATGCGGCCTGTACAGACAGCTGAGCTTTGCCGATTCTGTCTGGTAGAGGATAATGCTTACCAAACGTGCATGATATTGAATTCCATGTTCTTATGCACACACATAAAGTTACTTATATAGTCAAGCTCAAAAATCTTAAAGCTAGTTAGAGCAAAATTGGCATGTTCCATGAATTGCTTTGAAAATAAGGAAATGTTATAGTCCAGTTAGAAGCAGAAACTGTTTTTTTTTCTGAAGTTATTTCTATAAAAATATAAATAGGATAGTGCTATTAGGGTAGAACCTTCTCTTTAAATGCAACTTTTCTTTCATATTGCAGATTAATTCCTTTTTTTTTGTTCCTTCCTTTTGTATTCTCCCTACATCACATCTCTTTTCCATTCCCTGTATGCTGTGCACTGGCACTGTGGTGCTGTTTGTTGTAAGAAAAATTATATTTTGTAATGGCCAGTTTCACTCTTTTTCTAAGTAGAAGTTAATTTTGTTATACAGGCTGCCCTTCTTCCTTTCATCTTTTATGTTTAAATGCTTTAAATAGGAATTTTCGTCTGCCCAAAGAACTAGAGTCTGCATCGTCCATCTCAGGCTGCAATATTCCTAGTTCCTTGAGTAAGCAGGTGCAAGCTTGGTTTGTGGCTTAATGAGAAAGTTAAGAGTGTCCTAGGTGCTCCAGGGAGCAGTACTGGCCATTCCTTCCTCTCACAGAATCACAGAATCTTTTGGTTGGAAAAGACCTTTAAGATCATCAAGTCCAACCGTAAGTGCTACTTCACCACAAATTCAAACATTCTTGTGCTGAAAGAGACACTGCCTTCCAGATGAGCTGTAAACCAAAGCCTCTTATCATTAGAACTGTCCTGGCACCCTCTGTAAGAGTAAGGCTTTAGCCTTGTCCATATTTTAATTTGGATGCTCCCAGTACAGGTAGCTAAAAGGAATTCTCCCCACGTTTTCAGCTGGGCGCTGTATTCTGGCTGTTCTCTGATACCTCATGGGTTTTTGTTCGCAGTTACATTACAGCCTTGTTTCATGGCAGGACTGCTACAGTTCGGTGCTGGTGACAAGACACCCCTATATAATCTTAAAGCAAATCATTTTGGAAGGAAATGTGTTTCAGAAGTTATTAGTATTGAAGTATTGAAGAAATAAAACATTTACTCAAGTGCCCTCATTTACTCTTGAGGGCCATTAGTGACAATTTCAAGGTTCCATGCATTTGTTCCAATTGCTTTGTCTGGAATCCAAAAGAGCAGAGGAATAGGAGGTAGCATGTAACAGGCCTGTCAGAACTGGATACTAAATATTTTGTAATGTATGCAGCAAGAGCTGGGCTACTGCTTTGCAAATTGTCCTTTTATAAGGAGAAATGCTCCTCTTAGCAATGTTTCTCCTCTGTCACTCCCCCAGAATGAATTATCTCCTTCTTCAAGAGCTGACTCAGGAGGGTACTGGAAAAAGAAATTAACTGGATGAGGTTTTATTGCAGAAACTTTGGAACTGTTTTCCTGATGCGTTTAAAGTTGAGCACGTAAATAACAAGGTGGGTGAGTCTGCAATCAGTTTAAAAGCCATCTTCTGCAGTGTACTTTTATACAGATTGTACAGTGGTTTGCTACTCAAATCAAGGGCAAAATAGTTTTTTGAAATAACATTTTAGTTAGTCTACAAATGTATGTTGTATCCTGGAGAGGCTCTTGCACTGAAGGGCAGATAATTTTAAGATTAATTTTTTTATCTTACCAGCATTCAAGGGGCTAAATTCAATGTTACATACAATCTGTCTGCAGAGCCTTTTCACCCTAAAGAAAACATTGGCATGACTCAAAATACACACAGAACAGATCTGCTTTGTTTACTAGGTGATTTTACAGTCATGTTTCAGAGCAGACTCCCACTTTAAAAATCAAATTTTGCTCCCATTGAATAAAACCCATCGAATATCATCCATTAGTACTAGTTTATGTATTTGCTCTTCCTAAAGTTCTTTCCCATTACCTCTGAGGCTCATTAACCTAAATACCCCATCAGAAAAGAAGATGTAAATCCTACTTTTAATCCTCTGTTCATGCTCAAAGGCAAAGCTGCAGTCAGCTGGGTATCACCACTCTTTTTAAAGCAGGTGCCTGGGCAGCGAACAGGCAGAAATAAGGAGTAGGTGGCCAGTAGAAGCGATCAAGGCAACTGCAGAGAAAAAGGACCTCCCAGTAAAGGACCAGTGGGCAGGTAAGTGTTTAGGATGAGGATCACAGGCTTAGAGTCACCTGCTGAGCTTCAGCAGCAGCACAGGTACTCACTACCCCTTGCTCAAACTGAAGTGATCCAGCTGTCATTTAGTGCCACTGAATATTATGCAGGCTAAATGCCTTTGTGCCTCATTCGCAGGTATTCCAGATGTTTTGAAGACATAGGTCTGGCTAAAGAATGTGTTGAATACAGACACTTGCCTTTCAGCAATGAAGCTATGCTCCAAAATCTTTTGGCTTCCATGTTCCCGGACTTCTTGCTTGAATGAGTCCTAAGATACATTTTGTCCCTTACACATGACAATTACGGCATCGCACAGGTGCTTGTTCCTACAACATTTCATTTCTTCATTGAGGACTTAGAGCTTGAGGCTTTGCTGCTAGCTGGCATATCTGTAGTCCCTGAAGAGGAAAGAGCTTTAACATAATGAAAGGATCCATTCATTAATGGTATCTGTCCATTTATTTCACACAGGGAATGCCTGTTTTTCTTCTCACCACTTCAGTGGGAAGCATTTTAATCACTTAGAGCATTTGTAGGAAATACAGTCACTTGGAGTCGGTACGGTTGGTGTTTTCTTTTACCTGTGGCAAAGGCTTAAAAATTGCATAATCTCATCCTAATCAAGAGCACAGAAGTTAAAACTTCACCTACATGTATGGATAGGGATGGGACCCATGCTGTGACTGTTGTTAAGAATTTCCTGAACAAGAGTAAAAACGATCTCTCTTCAATACATCGCTTCCTTCTGTCTCAGCTTCCGCCTGGCAGTCCTGCTCAGAACCTTCTCCTATGCTGTCCCAGAATGCTGGGAACCTTCCTAAGGATTTAAAAAATTATGCAGATTTCTGCACAGTCCTTGCTGCAGAGACCTAGATCACACCACTATAGCTGCGCCATGAGTGCTGCTGACAGGACCTACCTTGTTGGCAGAAAATTCTCCTGCAGCATAAGGAGTCACGATGCTCTGAGACAGTCAGGTTGGTGTTTAAGCAGTCACCAAAGCGGATGGGGAAAGGGCACAACAAGTGTGTTAACTGTCACTGATCCTGCATACTTTTGGGGTGTCCATTCTCAGAGTCTCTTGTGCAATCCTAGCTGGAATTCAAAACTGCTCTGATTCAGTGGGGTCTCTGGGGTGATCCTGCTGCCATTTACACACACCCCCCCCAGTTGCTCAGGAGAAAATTCCCTTGCAGTAGAGCAATCTCTCGGACTATCTGGGGTGTGACTCTGTCCATACTAGGGTGAAACACGTGGTGGCTAGAATAAATGACTTAAAGTAGTGTTTCTTCATCTATGGGGCTTTTTTTCCTTAGAGCAATGTATTATATCAGCAGCACTTTCAATTGCAAACAGATAATTTTTTCCATGACAGAACATGTTGCACAAGAAGGAAGTAATAGGGAGTAGCCCAAATCTAGCGTGAAAATGAGCAGCTCAGACACATACAAAAATATCAGCTCAGTTTCTGATGTGTTTATTTGCTGCTAGAGCTGTGAGATACAACAGTCTCATACCTAGAATTGCCTCCCCGGCAGATTAAAGGGGGAGCATTGGCAAGTGTTTGCAATCCTGACAAAATCGTGTCAACTCCTGACATAATGAGTAATTAAAAAAAAAAAAGCGTGAAACATTTAAGTATTAGTTTGAGATATCTCAGAGTTGACAGAGAATCAGCACCTGATCAGCATAGGGAAAAATCAAAGCAAGAAATATGGGTGAGAAGAAGAGCTGCTCTGACTTCTGTAGGCACTTTCCAGCACTTGCTCCTAGTGCAGGCGAGCGGTCCGAGGTACAGCTGTCTGCAGCGAGGAGGCTGCGGGGGTCAGAAGCCAGCTTTTGCCTTGCTGTGATATTAGAAAGGTTGGGTGACTAAGCTGTACGTTAAAGTAGGTCTGGAAGAAAGGAATAAATGTAAAGGGCTATGAATTTACAGGAAAACAATAAGTTCCACAGCAGAGGAGACTTGTCTGATTGGGCTGAAACATTAAAATCACATAATTTATTTACCTTTCATCTTAAATAGCGTCTTGGTTGCAAATGCAGTCTCTTTCTCCCCCTCCCATGCTGTTTTGACTGTTATCCTGTCTATTAACTGGAGCTGTGCCCAAATTATGTAACTGGAAAAAGTGAACCCTCATGCCTTGATTGATGCCTGCGATTTGTGAGTAGGGAGATGCTCTCAGCAAAGCAGGATGTAGAAGCCTTTATCTAATACTGGCTGCTGTAGGAGTCTCCTGTAACCAGGGATGCAGGATCTGTCTTACTGGCCCACGGTATCCAGCCCACTGTTCCCCAACTGCCAGGGCCTCTTGTCCTGAGGAAGGACTTGTTTTCTGCAAAAGTATTTTCTTCCTCATTCTTCTGTTCTGTTCTGCAAGTCTTGTTTTCTGTGTAATGCCTAAATCATGGAGTGCAGATAACCAGCTATGAAGAAGTGGATATTAAGGGGGGCAATCTCCTCCTCCAGCTGAATTTCATCTTCTGACCTGGAATAATGAGTATTCCTCTTTATCTGAGCTCTTGTAAATCTGCACATTCGGTCATCATCTTATCTACCCTTTAATGGTAAATTAGGCTGCAGGGTATCTGTGACTTCATTTCTGCAGCGCTACTGCATAATTCAGAATTACAGACCAAGTTATAAAATGAAAATGTGTTTCTTAGCAGAACCGTTTACAAAACAGACACTCAACTTTATTAAGAAAGGAGCTAGCTAGTAATTGGTAATTGGCCCACTAAACCTTTAAACTCTGGAACTGTCCTAGGACACAGCATTCGTGCTCGGAGTGCTAGAGGACAGTTTGCAATAGCAGCGTGTTCAAAGGAGTTAGGGGAAGCAGGTGACCTGGTGGATGTAGTTCAGGCTCAAGATACCATTTGCACAGAAACTCCAAAAGTTTCTGCAGATCATACACAAAAAGCTGTCTGCAGGAATACTTTTTTTTTCCCTCATTTTTAAAAGCAACATGGAACAGCCAGATACGTAATGTCAGGGATTCTGCACGCTGCCAAGTGCACCAAGGACTCCACTTGCTGAATCTAAAAAGGAGAGTTGTTTCTGGAAAGTTTCTGGCATTGGGACAGTGGGAGACCTTTTCCTGGAATGAGGGTAGTTTCTTGCCGTGCCAAAGGGAGCCCGAGGAGCGCTGTGCATCTGAGAGCCGCCAGCACAGCTGGGCTGTCGTGAACCTCTGGCTCTGCGACAGGTTGTTTTGGGGTTATGAGTTACTTGTCACCAGACAACCCACAGAGCTGAGACGTCTCTCAGCCACATGCGAGGCAACCAGGGCTCTTTAGCAGACCACTAAGAAAGATGGCTTCTCAATTGTCAGAATCCTGTTTCTGTTTTGGGAAAAATATGTCAAAACCAAAATGTTTCTGTGAACCGCTTGGGTTTGATGCTTTGTTATTTCCCTGTGAAAAAATGTTTTGTTAGAAAATTCCTAGTTAATTCCACTATGCAGGAACAATTAGAATATAAGTAATTTTTTTCTTTGTTTGCTCCCTTATTGTTTTTCATTTTTTAAAAGATATTTTTTTTTTAAATTAGAAACAAATCAAGCATCTGGCAATATGGGCTTTTCTTCATGTCAAGTAACTATTATGGGACTTGGTAAGAAGTCAGTTTGTTCTGCCCAGTGAAGTTCATCTACGGTGGCCAACAGAATTTTCCTTGAATCCAGAGAAAACAAACAAACTTTTTTGTTCCATAGAGGATGTCAGAAACCTCTGCCTTAACCACAGAGCCAAATTCAAATTCTCCTTGGCAACAAACCCAACAGTGCTTATGCACTTGAACATAAGAAAGTGAAGTGGGCCTTCCCCACCATTTCTGAGGCTTGTGCTCTTGCAGGGCTCTGACTCAGAGAACAGATAACTCAAATCAGTGATAAAACATGGGTTTAGCCCTTCAGGGAGGTGTGTAGCTCCCTTTTGTGGCTTTAATGAGGCTTTGTCCATAGCAAAACAACAGAATCCTAATGCATTTTAAGTCTTTTGTAGACTTTGCTTGGAAGAAGCATCCTGAGAGACATGAGTTACGCAGACATTTCAGCTCCTCATATTTAATTGCCACTTAATTAAAACGTTAAAATTGAATAACTTTACTGATTAATGCTCCCAGCAGCAGAAAGGCAGAAAATGTTAAGGTTACAACGTTGTGTTAGCATGCAAGAAAGGAAAGTTAAATGGGTATGACAAACTTTAACAATATGCTTTGTGTTAGATGTAAATACAATTGGTTGTCATTACTTCATTAATTAGGAGGTAATCAAAAGACCTATAGATAGAGAAGCAAAAGCCTCAATTACATCAAATACAACTTTTAAGTACTTAGAATAACAGCCATTTCAAAAGAATGGGCAAGGACTTTTGAACCATATGACTACTGATTTTCTAGCACTGTACTGTCTTTAGCACTTGCCGTTTCAGAGGACATCCAAAAAAGTAAATCTATGCAAGATCCCACAAAACTAAGCAATGTAAAAGAAAAAGATACTCAGCAGGGTGGATGCATAATCAGACCTTGAAATACCATGAACTGGTTAGGTTTTGTTTTCTAAAATCATGAATTCAGTTTTCGTCAAATAGAAGCAGTAGCAGTAGCATTTTTAATTTCAGAATTTTATTTCTAAAATGGAGAATGTAGTGTTTACAACTAGTGCATTCAGAGAAGTATATCCCTCTCGGAGCCCCTCTGGGTCTTGTTATTTGTTTCAGGACTCAGTGAAGCTGTGGGGTCTGATGACAGCAGGAGTCCAACAGACACTGCTATGAATGGTTTCATTTGGATGCTTTTTCCACTTTATATAAAATCACTTTCAACAACCACAGACTTTGCACATGATCTTTCTCCCCCCCCCCGCCCCTTCTTTCCTTACTGTCTACTTGTTCATTTGTTCCTGACCTTTACCTTGTCCCTGATGACAACACAGGTGTGACTGAGGCTTTCAGGCTGCGTTGGACTGGATCTTGTCTTTTCTGAAGAGTGCTCTTCTAGGACAGAGCTCTGGAGAAGCCCCCAGGGGCCTTTACCTGAGCCAGCTGTCTACTGTGATAAGCTAAGGGGCTGACAGGAGCAGTTTTTCCAGGAGCAGATTCCTCTGAAGAACCTCGTTTTCCTACAGCAGGGATGAGAGGTGACCCCTTAGCAGCATTCATAAGTGGTGACAATCGGTGTCAGGACTTTGCTATACTGGTAAAATAAAAAAGTAGAGGTGACAGGTCATTATCTTCGCTGGCAGCTCCATGTCCATGCTCCATTTCTTCTCCTGTTATAGTTGGCATCATGGCCCAGGTTCCGTAAGAAGGGACAGAAAAGGCTCTGTCCCAGCCTTGTGTTCAAGTTGGTAGTTTAGATACTGCTCCAGGGAATGAGAGCAATGCTTGAAACCTCCCTGTGGCCAAGTAGGACTTAGAGTTGAAGCTTCTGACTTCCCAGATGATTGGTTACTTCAGTCATGCAATAAAATTGGGCACCACCGCTAGTGGTTTTGAACAGAATCCATAATTGCCAGTGCCTAGCAAAGTCAACAAATGTAAGTCAAGAGATGCAAAGAGAGTTTAGACATGTCTTTGCGTGACTGCTGGAATGCAAGGATAGTCAGGCTGAGTTGCTGTAGAGTATTCATGGCAACTCATATTTAGGTGCTTCGGGTACTTTGTGGAGGAACAACGAGGCTCTAAGAATTTTGTAAGTCAGGTATCTGCAAAGGGGAGAGAGTCTGAATAGCACTCTTGAATTTCTGTGTTGAAAATGTGCCTAAAATAGATGGGGCTGTAGACAGTGTCTGAAATACAATCCAGATTTATGCAGGTGCTTAATCTTACACATCCTCAGTAATCACCCTGAAGTAATGGAACTACTTAACTTTGTTATTCTGGGCAAGTAATAGGTATAAACAGGTCTCTACAGAAATGAGTTTTAAATTTTCCTTCTGCAATTACACATCAACTTATAATTAATGTAGTTGAAATTTCTTTTTTGCTTCTTTTCTCCATTTATTTCTTCACAGGACGGTGAAGTATAGCTGATTTTCTTCATACTGGCATTTCTTACAGCAAGGTGAAACATAAGAGCAAGTGAAGTCTTCTGTAAAACCACAATCTCAGAAGGACTAAAAAGTAGCTATTTTTTGATTGATTAGATTTCAAGTTTTTAGTATCCATTTAATTTTACATTTAAAATTTTCTTTTTAAAGTATTATGACAAAAATATGTAGGCTTGAACCTCTGATGTGTGAAGTAAAAAAAATAAACCCAATACTTGCTGTTGAATAAATCCTCCTGCTGTTGATCTGAGGACTGCAGAATCTGCCAAAACTTCTCATAGCAGCACTATGGGAACCTCTGGAAACATCAACGGGTTCAGTGATTACTGTCAAAACATGCACAAATTAGCAATAAAAAACAACCCTGCAGCATTTTAGAGATGATTATCTCCCTTGAACCTTTCTGGATTGTAATTGATACCAGTTTAGTTTCACTAAATTAAGAGCATTTTGTTGGAGAAACAGTTATTGTCCCCTTTGACATAACATAATGAACCATGGCAATAACAGTTTCATGGTCATTAGTCAACTGTATGCATGAAGTGTGAAGCCTAAACTGCCCGGCTTTCTGCCCTTAAATCACAAGGTCTCGGCACAAGATGCCGCACTGCCAAGGACTGTCTTGACATGCCGCCAGGAGCCTGACTGCCAGGGCCATCATGCCTACGAACTGTGCTAATCTGCAAGTGCAGGGCTGTGATATTTGCTTAGACTTGGGTAGAAATTACTTTTTTCAGTGCATCAGCACTTAGAAATGAAGATTTCTGATCTTACAGAATGCTTCCTTGCAGAAGTTACAGAGAAGGGCTGCCCGGGCTATTGGGACACCTCCATGTGAATGTATATTTGACACACGCCATGCCACAGAAGACCTGCATTCATTACACACCTACACACAAACAAGTGAAGTAATAAATAGAAATGAACCAAACCCACAAAGTTTTCCTCAAATTTACGAGTGTTTGACATGGGATTTTCCTGTTTTCAGAAAGCATGTTTTCATGTAGAAACCATATATATCATTTAGCTGACTTCTGTGTTTGGTAGGCAATTGAAATGCAGGAGTAATACTGCTGTATTGAACACCAAACTGTCTGTATCTGATCAAAGTCACAGGGAGACCAGTGATGACTGTGTAGTCCACATAGAGGAACTGAGTTTAGGGATGGTTTTGGAGATGGTTCTACCTGTACCTGGTGCACTCACACATCTGCTAATAACCTCAGGAAACAAAGCTGAGGTTATAACTTAGGTTTTAACTGAACTGTGGGTGTGTTACATCCCAACTGGCCTAGATGTTTGTGAGGATGTATTGAATCTTAATTAAGATTGTATCCATTCTATCTGTTTTTTTTTATTTTAATTTTTTACTTGAACTCAGTTTACTTTAATTTGTTCCTTTTATTCCCTCAGCCAACCCACTCTACAGTAACCGTTAAGTTTCTTCTGATCCCCTTAATTTCACAGAAGTCAGCACATGCTATGTCTTATCAAGAGCTACATTGCTAAATGCTGGGCAATGTGTATATGCTGATCGCTGTCAAACAAGATATATAGAAGTTTTTTAGACTGCTCTTGTTTTAGAATAACATGAATTAGCATCTCTGTCTGTTACCCAAACTCTTATTGTCAGAAAATCTGTAGGATCATAATTATCTTGGAGACTTCTAGCCCTGTTTCAGATTTGACAGAGACTGATCAACAGCTCCAAAAATTACTCAAGCAGAATATGACAGATAATCAGAGAGATGGGCAGGTGGGCACACAAGCTCCATTTTATTGCAGAGCCCAACTAAAACTATATATGCTTATTTTTTCAGTTGCTATCACTACTGGACTTTCCTATGCAAAGCTTTTCTTTAGATTTCTGAAAGCTTTGAGCTTCACAACATACCTGTGGGTGTAATTGCTTTGTTGTTAATTCCTGGCTAGGCATGGTAAGAACATTTTTGCATTTACATGTTTTATGTGTATATACATAGGTTCAACAGAGGTATAGAGGGCTTCTCATAGCAGAATTAGGCAGGGAAGCCATGATTTCTAGATCTTTACAAAGTAACATAATCGTTGCCTAAAAATGTTTTTGCTTTGTAAATAATCTCTAAATAAACTAGAATGAAAAGAATGAGCAGGAGGGATATATACTGTGGACGTACACACACAGTTGGATTAAAACTTGAGCAACTTCTGAGCAGCAAATAAAAATGAGTAAGATAAAACTGAAATCTTTTATGAAAATAAGTAAGACAAGACTTTATTTTCATCTTTCGGACACTATCATCTGACATCGTTATTGTTACCTCCACCATTTTTTCTGCTGAAAAATTCCATTTCTCCTCATTGCTATGGGACTATGAAAAAACTTGGTGGGTAAAAATGGAACAGCCGTGTTTTTCCCCCCATAAAATCCAGTGAATCATCTTTGACTCTTACACATCAGTCGTGATCACATTTAATGAAAATCAAGAGCACAATGGATCTTCCTCAGCAGCTGAAAGAAAAGAGTTACTGGAGAAAGCAGCCTTTGAGTCAGTTGAGGAAAATTCTGCAGGGGAGATTCTTCACTCTTCCATCCCCCAGTATAATCCTGGGGCTTGTAAATTATCAGAGCTCTCAAGTATCCAGTAGGGAAAATCCAGGACAAATAATCAGCCTTGAAATGTAAAGAATGGAAAGCATTCACTGATTCACCCAGGTATTTATAACTTTAAAAATATGGAAACATCATTTAGAACCAACATATAGTGCCAGCTAGAAAGAATAGTATTGCAGGCATAGGCAAGAAAGCCTGCTGTCCTGATAATGTTTGTTAGTTGCTAGGAAAATATCACTGCTAATGCAGTCCTGTACCCATGGCAATATGAGTTTATGAAGCTGAGTTTGCAGCTCTCAGGTTCCTCTGGCTTCCATATTGAAATGCAAATCATTCTAAGGCTTCTGTCCTCACTTCAGGAGCCATACAGCAATGAAATTAGTAGCTCTGCCATTAGGAAAGAACTGATGATTGCACATTTTACAATGCTAATGTTCTTGCCTAGCACACTGGGATATGAAACTCACTTAATGGCGATTTCAGTTCCTCGCTGACAGAGGCAGTGCCACTGATTATTGCTGGGAACTGAATGTGCTTTGAGCCCCGGGTCTCCTGTCTTAGATTAGAGCCTGATGGTAATTATCTAAGTCCAGAAAGTCCTGAATTTGGAAACTCGGCAACACTTTTATTTCTTGGTAGTCAATTCATAATAGGGAAGGAAGAAAGGAAAAGACTGGATTGCCTATTTTTTCTTTATTCCAGACTCTATATTACTGGATATATTCCTTGAGAAGTGGTGCTTTGTTCTTAAAAATAAATGTGTGATCTGGAAGGAAAGAACTGTCTTTAAGGAATGGATAATTTCATGTTTTCATGATGATGCATCCAGTTGTGTTAGTTGTAGTGGTTTGTATTTAATCCTGGAGTATCGTAAGATTGGCTCAGTGCTTTGGAATGGGAAATGTGCCAAAAAATCAGCCAACTAGTCTTGCCAGGTAGTGCTCAAAGGTATGACTTGACTGAGATCTTTACAATACTGCAAACAGTGTCATCTTGCAAAGGTGCCTCCTTTGACAAGGTATTTTAAGTAGAAAATGAGAATAAAATTGTCCTTTTGGACTATATGGACTTCGTTATGTCAGTGCAAGAGACTAGACCCTGAAATTAGTTTTCACACTTGGACAGATGTGGCAGCCAAGGTGTTGCTGTCAATTTGTTACAGATGGTCTCGAACATTAAAATTGAAGTGGACTATGCTATGATCTGAGTTTCAGATACCTCAGAGTTCCCATTTATATAAAGTCAGGGATGATTTTCAAGGTACCAAAAGTTGGTGTTTAGTTAGCTCTGAAGTGATGTTTTCCTGCAGATCTTTCCGTCCTTCCGAATTTGATCTCGTACTGTGGTGATATCTGGGGCTTCCCCTTCTCAGAGTGAAAGGGATCTGTGCCTCGGAAGATGGGAAGATGGGACTATGATTAGGACTTCGCCACGCTTTTTAAATGCTGTGGGATCTTTTCATCCCACCTCCACAGCAGCCATGCATGAATAAAAGAAACACGGGCTTAATGTCTCAGCATGAGAAGAAGCATTTGTTGCCTTTTGGCCTTACATAAGCACTGCTCATCTTTCGTTGCAGGAATAATTCAAAATAGAAACAGAAATAGAGGCAGACTGACTTCACTGGAAGAACACCTTGTTTGTCTAAAGATTTCTTTGCAAAGCACTGAGGCCCGTGTATACCTGCATCACATAGGAAAGTTGTGCTAGTGCCACTCAAAATCAAGATTTTCTGACATCTTTTTCTTCCTATATGTCAGCTGAACAGCATAGTTAAATCCTGCAAGAGAAACTTGTACTTGCTGTCACAGATATCACGCTACACCGTACTTTGCATAGCTACCTCATTTAAAGCTTGCCAGATTATGCCCTCATTAATAAGACTATATGTTTTTGGTGTTATTTCAATAGGAAGTTGTTGTTAACTGTATTGCATAAGAAAGGAGAGCTGTCATATGATTCCAGCTCAGAAATTGCTGTCTTTGCTACTATATAATGTCAGCTGGCCATACCATAGAGATCTTGCATGCTGCACTATACAGTCTGTCCCTACCTATGTGAGCAGGAAAAGGAAAGAAAATTGAGTTTGTTCCATGCAATAATATTGTTGAAAAGAAAAGGACTAAGTTTAGCTCATATTTTGTGGGCTGACATGCAGCTGAATTAATCTGAGTTTATTAGCAAAACAATCCTTCAATTACAAATTGTGACAGAGCCAAAATATTCAGTAATTGTATTCCGTTAATACCGCCAAAACAAAATTTTCAATGCAAAATTTGGTTAGCATGGGATCCTGGGATTCCAAAGGGTTAAGTCAAACCAAGGAGAAGAAAGTACAAAGTCCACTGTCAGTGGGAGGTAAAGATGAGTATGCAAAAGAAGATGCTATAGAAATTTAAGCAGATGTAACAGGGTGTTTTGCTGGAACTGAAAAACAGGAACCATTCTCAGATTTACACACCACACCCCCCCTGCCTTGTATCTCTGCTAAAAATGAAGACAAGTAGTTGTCTTTATGGTCTTGATATGGCCCACCATCACCACAGTAGCGTAGTGGCCATCTGAGCTGGGGGAGTTGTGTTAAGTCTCCTGGAGGAGACAGGACGGCCGTGGCTGAATGGCACACCGGGCAGTGATTCCCCCTCGCGGGTCCAGGTCTGGCTCCGCACTGGGGCAAGACCTGAGCACACCTGAGATGTTACTCCAAACGGTCAGAGTTTGTCAGAGAATATATTTTATGAATTGGCCAAGTACATAGTGCAAATACAAAGAAAAAATGCTTACATGCTTTTAAGGTATAATATATGTGCATATATATTATGAGAGATATATATGTATACATATATATGTGTATATATGTATATATAGTGTTTATGAAGTATTTGTGAGGGTGAACACATTGGTGTTATACACACATTCTTCATGCTGTGTTGCAACATGCATAAATGTTGTTGATTTGAGCCTCTAGGCCTCTACTGCAATAGGAATAATGATCTGCTGGTGTTATCTTTCCCTGCTTCCCTAAGCAGCTCTCTAACCACAAAGAAATTATTTGTGATGTTCTGCCAGGGTAAAAAGCAATCAGGAGAAAAATGCTCACCTTCATGAGGTTGTCCTCGCACATCTTCCTATGCAGTGATGAAGCATCTTGCTTCACAGTACGCCCTTAAACGACAGGTAAGCACACAAAATGGAGCATTTGGAGGTTTGCAACTTACCAATATTTATTACCTCTTGTGACAGCTTTGCCACTTGCTATGTATGAAATAACCACTCATTCACTTGGAACCTAGAGACGATAGAAAGACAGTAAAAGAGCGTGAAGGTATCCACTGAAAGTGAACAGGTAGGAGTTTAGAAGAACACCAGGAGACTATGGGAAGAATATTTTGCGATTGCTTTCCTGGAAGAGGAAGGATGGAGTTTGACTTATGGCAGGGAACAGCTGGGCATAGTTTGCAGAAGAAATCGTTAGGTAGTTAAGAGACATACAACAAGCAGCTTAGGTAAATACACAGTGGGAGTTATAAAGAAAGAAAATACCAAAATATTAGTAACAGCTTCAAAGACACATTTGAAGTGGACCAGTGACTGCTGTAGTGACAGACAGATGGCTGGAGAGTTACTGTTATCGGAGCATTGAAATGCAGCAAGCAGTGACAGATCAGACGGTAACTTCACTAAAAAGGAAGATATCAGAAACAATTATGCGATACCTTGACAAGTTAAGCTGTGACAAATACAAGTGGACTTAAATTGACCAACTTCTATTAATGAAAATAAAATGTTGTTAATTAAATTATGATAATTTTATAAATCATTAAGCACCTAGTTCAGGAGATGTCATATACTATGCCATGCTATGCCATGCTATGCTAGACTATATACTCTTTCATAGTATATAACCTCTATATAAGACTGTATGCTCTTAGATATTTGATAATTTTGCTAGATATGGATTATTTAATTTGAAAAAAAAACCCTCAAATTTTCATTGTCCCTTTGGAATAAAAAGAAACAAATTAAGTAAAAAGTACATTTTCCAATTAACAACCAAAATATTAAAAAAATGAGCCATTTAAATAAAAAATCCCAAATTTTCAGGAATATTTTTTTGTTGATTGAAAAGATATCTGGAATAAATTGGAGCATATTCATTGATTTAAATGGCTTGGTTACAGCTATTGGAAAGTTACAGCTGTTTATTACTGGTATTAGATTTTTTTGGAGGAAAATGTTCCATTGAAATAATTAGAACATATCCTTTTAAAAAATAAGTTTCTTCTATAGAAAAAAAATTGCTGGATTTTTTTTATGAACAATGAATCTCATAGGAAGAAGAAAGAACAGGTCTGAGAATCCGACAGGTGAGGTAGGCATGCTAGGTGACAATCCATCTAGTTAACCATTTTTTGGTCTTTTCATTTGCTTTCTGCGAATAATTGTATTTGGCTTCTCTGAACTTTTTTTTTCCCCTGGGAATCCTGCCTGGTCACACCTCAGTATTTTTAATTTTACATAATTCCAATTTTAGACCATTTCAAGAAAAAACAGTTTACTGAGGTGTATTGCCAGTTCCTAGTCCACTGTAATTATGAAGTCAGGGGAAGGGGCAGCCTGAAGTTTGGATCCCTGCATCTACAGGGACTACAGCTGCAGCCAGAATCCTTCCTCTGTGGACTGGATATTTTCTTTCTTCCTCTCATTTTATAATATGGAATACAGAACAGCAGAAATATATTTCAGGCGCGCTCTCTCTCTCTCTCTGCTGATATATTGACAGTAAATGGAAAAGAAAGAAAATAATTTTCTTTCCTATAAGCTGAGGAAAAATTGAGTAGGAAAGAAATGGGGGGCAAAAACATGAGAGCTGGTGTATTAGGGATGGCCTGTGTGAATTAATTTCTTTCCATGACAAGGTAATGGGCCTTTTCAGTGGGAAAACAGAGAGGTCATCATGTTAGCATAAATTTTGATGCTGTCTCACATGGCTGTTCATGCTCATCCTGCATAAACGTGATCTGGATTAAATTACTGTAAAGTGGGTATAAACTGTTTGCAAAACTCTGTTCAGACAGAAGTCATCACTGTGAGCGTGTGTACATATATCAGGTGGTGCTCCTAAGGCAGGGTAATCTGGTCCCAGTGCAATTATTGAGTATTTTTACTGGAAGTCTTTCTATAAAAAAGGAGATAATTTACTTATGAACTCACAGCTGTCATAATGGCAGGAGGGGTGCAAGCCTTTCAAATGGGAGGATGAAAACTCAAATTGGAGGAAAGATCTGCAAGAGCGGGGTGAAATCTAATACACAGGAATGCAAAATCCTGCACCGGAGAATGACCAAGTATGCAAGTACAGAAGCTGGACAATGGGTTGTGTAGAAATTCTTCAGTAACAACACCTGAGCATTGTAGAGGATCACGAACTGAACATGAGAAGGCAGTATCATGCTGGAAGAAAAAGGAAGGTCTCCCTCTGTGGCGTATAAGCAAGCATATTGCTTGTAAGGCGTGCAAAGCAACCACTGCCATCTGTTCGGACCCTGTTTGCAAATACTGGTGTACTCCTCACTTCTGGGTACTGCACCTCGAGAAAGAAGTGGAAGTTGGAGAGAGTCCAGAGGAGATGGCTGAGAATGATCAGAGCCTTAAAACATCGTCTGTTAGCAAAACCTGAAGATCTAAGATTGTGCTGAAGAAAGAAAGAGGAAGGAAAAAGGGGTAAGAGTCTTCCGCTACATGAAAGGAACCTGCAAAAGCAGAGGGAGCAGTCTGTTCTCTGTCGAGTGAGCAAGGCGAGATGTGCTAGGGGGACTGAGAAAGATTCAGGCTAGATGTTAGCCGAAATGTATTTCAGTGCATTTTGGTTCTTATTAAGCAATTAGACAACCTGACTTAGCCTTGCTCTGGGTGGAGTAATAGATGAGATGACCTTTTGGGTCCTTCCAGTCCTATTTTCTCTTCTTCAATGGGTCTATGATTTTGCTTGTGCCTCAAAGCATTGAAATTTAAATATCCTTTACATTTTTTACCAACATTTTCATAAGAGGATTTTTTTTTCAGTAAAAATATAATTCTTGGATTCTTGCTGACCTCATGTTACCATAAAGCAGCGAGTCCTCCAGCAGTGTTACCAGTGTGACTGTTATTTATTTTAATGATATTGTTCTGTGATATATCATTGCTATTATTGCTGATTAGGTTTATTCATATTTAAATTGCAGTAGTGTATAGAGTTCTCATACCCACTTCTGGGTTGCTTTAAAGTAAAGCCACACAGTAAAGTGCCACCGCCATCTCCAGTGATTTATATAAAGTGCAAATATTTTCTCTTCTTATCAGTATTTATATTTAAACAAAATGCCTCTTGTTCTTTGGTTAGAAAACATAAGCAAGAATGCTTCACTTTCTTTACACCATTAAATATCTTTTTTTATTTTTGTTATAGTATATCTTCCCTTCATAGTTAACAGCCAGAGCCTTTTCAATCTCTCTCCATTCAGCAGTTTTCCCATGCTTTTCATCATTATTGTTATTACCCTGAATCCTCTTTCTCCTACACTGAGAAGCCCACAGCTGACGATAATAACCGCAATGAGATCACACCAGTGATGTGGACTGGGGCTTTGTGGTCCTGCACTCTCTGACCTCCCCCAACTCCAGAAATTTACATAAGTGCTTAACTTTAATTATGTATATTGTACCTTACCCTGTACCATATTTTAGATGACTCTTATCTCCTGTTCTTTATGTTCTAGCATTTGTTAGCTATCTTGATTGTTACTCAGCTCTATGTCTTTTTAATGATAAAATAGTTTGGTGTGGCAAATCAGCATCTCTTTTTATTGTGGAAGGCTGTGCCCTCTCTCGCCATTCCTTCCAGAGGCATGTATTTGTCTAGTTTAAACAGGTTCATGTTAGACTAATTTAGTTCATTAACCATTCTTTTCCTATTTTACTTTATGCCTCTTCTTCCGTGTATATTTTCCCATTTTTTTCCATGGTCTGATGATGTTATCTGTTTCTTCAGCAGGATTCTTTACTGAACTACTCCCTTGGCAAAATTTGAGGCCCAATTGTGGTCTCCCTGGCTGAGGATGAAATCAGGAGGACAGCCAGTGCATGCACGCAGTTTCAGACAGGATCAGATCCAGATGCTGTGTTGAAGCTGTCATGAAAGCCTCAGAGCTGCAACTGACGTGCAAGGACATGGGCTGGCAATGTTTTTCCACAAGGGAAAAGTCAGAGGCAGATGTAGAAGAAATTCGTATATGAAATAGGGGTTTAAGTATCCCTGGGATTGTTTGTTCTTACAGAATTGGGAGGATAACAGCATGAGGACTTACAGCATTGCAAAATCCTACCTTAAATAACAGGAATGCTTTCAGACCTGCCATAGTAACAGCAAAATTGCTAGTGGTAAAATTAACTTAGCCTCTGTATACTTTGTATTATTGCCATTTTAGCACTTGGTATGCCTTTTAACTTTGCCTGTGGCCAGGATATATAATGACATCAGAAGGGCTAGAGTCTGTTAAAGTAGCCCTTGGTAGTAGTGGTAGCACATGCATGTGAGTGGTGGCTTAAAATCAACGTTTGGAAATAAAGATTTAATTCAGAGCCTGTCTTCATCAGAGAAAAAACTGAAAAAATGCCATTTAATCTAAAACACAGGCCACCCCGAGGGATAAATTTACTGCTAACTGTGCATTTTATCACTGAGGCTGTGTTTGGATTTTGGAGAGTCACCACAAGCTTTAACAGGGACCTACATGCAGAGTTTTCTCCTAAGTGCTCGTTAGAGCTGCCCTGAGTTAACTCTGCTAATAGATCATTGTTCAGAGCATGAACATCAGTGGAAATTGAGTTTTAGAGCAAATGACACTATTAGGCTGCAGACAGCATGAGATTCCTAATAAATATATTCATGCGATTGTTGTAGGTATGAATATATCACACATTTCAGTAATTTTGAAAGAACGGTGAGGAATCTAAGTGACTTTTACAGACTTTTTAAAATAAACCCTCCCTTTTCTAAGAAAGTATTCCAGCAAGTATTTTCTTTAAAAAACAACCCAACAGTTGCCTTCCCTTTCTGACTCACAAACACTAAAAGCAGTAATAGCATGTCCTCACAATAAATGCTTTAGTGGCAAGGAAAATAAAATTGGTTTTTGCAAGTCAGGTTATGTATTTCCATTGTGCTTCTCGAAACCAGAAAACTCATTTATTGCGTAGTCAATTCATTGAGTTTCTGGAGGCGACGAGGAACTAAAGGAAAGATGTCCTTCTCCTTGCTCTGCAGGTGCCTGCAGCCGGGAGCTCTCCCTAGAGCACCTCTTACCCTCTGTTATTTCGGTAGCAGGGTGGTGCCAGCTCTCGTACTGCCTCTCCAGCACTGAGCCTCTCTAGAACACCCTCAAGTTGATGCTTCTTGAAGCTTCCTAGAAATCCGTTTGGGTATTGGTGGGCTGCACAGGGTTTGGCAGCGGAGCAAATGGGTCATCTGCCCATGTCCTTGTCCACGGCCAGGCAGAGGAGAAGCAAATGGTGCCGGAGGGCAGGCACCGAGCTGGGGTAGCTCCTCACCTGGACCAGTCCCTCCGTGCCTGGCCCGAGTGGAGGAGGCTTTTGGGGCTCCGAAGTGCTTACTCACAACTGCATCTGGGTAAACACACATAGCTTTTTGGACCTTTTCAGTTAATATATTTTTTTCCTATTTTGAGCAAAATTTTTACAGAATAAAGGGAGACTAGGGGAGAGCCACAGAAATTTCCAGCGAGTCAAGGTGTGGATAGATAAGAGAGGATTAAAAAAGGCAAATATTAATCGCATGGTAAGAGGCAGTTAAGTAACAGCCTGTAAATATTTGATAGTACAGGATAAACTGGTCACAATCTATAAATGTTTGAAAATGTAAACATGTGGGAGGAGTGATTTAAGTAGCATGAAAAAGAGTATGATTAGTAGTCAAAAATAATAAAATTAAGCAAGAAAAAAGTTTAAGATGAATATCAGGGAGAAAAAATTGGAAATTTTATTAACCATTAGCTGTCAGATTGTGGTTTTAAATCAGCAGTGGTCTCGAAAATGCTTGCTGTTAAGTGTTCTAGCTACTTTGATCTGTTGTGTTCAAGGCAATTAAAAGTCTTGTGAATCTTTTCTTATTATTTCCTTCCAAGTTTGCAATTGTGCCAAGCTGGGCATGGGGATGGACTATGATTGCAAATGCCGAGAGAACTGACGTGCTTAGTCACAAGTGGAAGAGGCACCTATGAAACATCTCTTCTAGTAAGATGTGGTTCTTGCACAGGAGAAGATTTTCAAATATGTTATGAGTCAATGAGGAATATTTTATTAGAAGTTATGCAGATCCTACTACATGATATATTTTAGCCATTTTAATAACTTCAGTGGGCTAGAAGTCTTGATTTAAAAAGGATTCCACTTTAAATTCTGGAATACCATGTAACTTTATTTTAATGGAAAAGCTATGCCCAACAAGTAGCTTTCAGAATACTAAATCTTTTCAGATTTTTTCTACGTAACATAAAAGTAATGTAGCTGAAATATTATGTAGCTTATTACTCAACTAGGCTATTAAAACGGTTTGGGGTTTTTGATGGTTTCCCTCCCCAATTTTTGTCATCCCTATCAGATAATATTTATTTTGTTTGCTAGATACTGAGTCATTTGTGCAAAGTTTTACATCTGTTGTTTACAGCACATTTATATGTCACCGAATTTGCTATCTTGGTGTCTGACTCATCATTGTGTTTCCCCAGTGTAAACAGATTTTTTGTAAGGGAGTTACAAAGGCATAAGAAAGGAGTAACATAGCACTATACCAAACTCTTTGGCTAGTGTAAAATTTTCCTATGTGAAGATCTGTGCATGGCTAACAAGAATATACACAAATAGAGACAATTTTTCAGAGTTGTTTTTTTTTTAATGAGCTGTGTAAATACTTATGCTTTGGGGTCTAAACTGCTCTCTAACTGACATAGACAGAAGGAAACTTTCCATGACCACTTTGTCTTATAGTCAATCGGCAGCAGCCCTTCCCTTTCTGAAGACTAGTTATCTGGTTATTTTCAGAGGTGGGATACACTATGTTGGGCACGCAAACACCATAATGCCGTATCTATATTCCTTTGGAAGCCAAACAGTAGCACAAGAGTAGTGAAGCAAATGCAATCTTAAAAACATGCTCTCGCTTTTATTTAATGCCATTTACAATCTATTCCAGTTTGTGACCCAGTGCAGGGCTCCCATGCTAAGTATATTGCCTGTACTGTGTAACAGACAGAATATTTGAACATCAATGCCTGAGTCTCTTTTAAAACCGCAGATGTAATTAGGTGATGCTGACATGGGGTCACAGAAGGGTGAGGGCAGCCACTGAAACTGGCCTCCAAACCTGGACAGGCTGAAATCTTAACTCTGCTGCAGGATTAACGTGCTGCCTTGTCAGGGAGGCTGGAAATGCGGGAATATCACAGTGTATGGACTGGAAAGATGCGAGGCTCTTGCTGTTTGTGGCCTTTTGCAGTTCATCCTTTCTGCCACAGCAACAGCGCACTGAAGCTTTAGCAATGGAAGTGGTACATGGAGTCAAACGTAGAAGAATTGGTCCATGGGAAGTCAGAGGTCAGCTGTGCACTACCATGAGATGCCTTATGCCAATGTGATTAATCTGTTACATGATATGAGTTGCAGAGTCTTTTTGTTGCATTTAGTCCGTTAATATGTTTTCCTGATAAGCATTCATTTTATACTCATGGGACAGCTGCTTAGTCAAGGAATTAGTGCTGTAAGTTGTTTAAACAAATGGGAGTCAAAACTTTTAGCATTTACTTGAGGTTCTGCCATTTGAGGTTCTGTCTCCTGTGCCTCAGTTTAAACATCTGCCAAATTAGGCAAAAATGCTTAATTATCTAATACAACTGCAGTGAGATTCAGTTTAATCACATACATAATGGAATGTAATATTTGAGTTTATGAGTTATGGAAAGTACAAATAAATACCAGTTTTAAAGCCTTGTTAATCACCATTTTCATTAGCTGCTTCAGTTTTCAAGGTGATGCTTTGCCATTGGCAAGCCAAGATTTTACTCCAAGTGCAGGGTTTTTTTTTTTACATTTAACCCAATGGAACAGTTTCTTTAGCTTACACAATTCAGCTTTACAGTTATAGAGAAGCATTTTCCTAAGGCCTCACCTGGTTTGAGAGCAAGTAATGTTTGAGAGCAAAGCACTGATGGTCATTTGTTATGCCAGACTCTCTTTAATATCCTACTTCATTGCTTGGGGTCTTCACTTTATCTGTTTTTTTAAATAGGACACCTGAGATGTATTAGCAAACTCTTCTCCAGGTCTCTGTCTCTTGGTCAAGTCTATGCTTTGTCCTTCTTGCTTCAAACTACATACAAAGAATAGGGAAATTGCAAGAGGAGAGCAGACTCCTCCTTTGGTGGAGGAGATATGTATGTTCTTAAAAGGAGGTGGAAACCCGCGTGACCGGGTTAGTTCCTGAGTATCTGACAGTTTTACTGCGTGATGAGCACTAGCAGGCAGCACGCCTTTCAGTCGAGGCAAATGGGATATACTGTGCATTTTGCAACAAACGTTGCAGCTGGTATTTGCAGGATGGAAATGCTCCTCAGCCATTCTGGGGGTTAGCATGGTCAGCAACTCAGCACGCAGCCCGTGTAGGCTTCTGCAGCTGTAGGAGCCAGGGCTGATTTTTACCTGTTTCAGCAAGGAGATATTGAGAGGTAGGGAGGTTACAGCTCCACCACGACTGCACAGTGTTAAGTGCCAGTGAACCTTGCTCTTGAAGGGAGAAGATAAAGCTTTAGGAAAGAGTCATGGGAACAGTAGGGTATCATGAAACTTGTTTTCTAAGGAAAGTCTTGAGTTCATTCTAATTTTTGAAAAAGGAGTGTGTATGATGCTTTTGTGACTGCATGAGGAACAGAAAACCGATTTTAAATGTAACCAATCTAGCAGATTGGTTTGTATGGTTTGGCCAGCTCAGGTTTTCAGTGGTTCATTTTAGCTATTGGAGTTAAGGCAGAATTTGTCTATCAACATTTACAGTTAGGGATTCTTTCATTCAGAATTTATGAGGAAGGATTTTTTTGCCTGCTGAAGATTTCATTACCTTCCCATGTCAAGAAAAATTGCCAGCAAGAATATTGGTATAACTGAAAGTAAACAACTATGTATTATTTTTCTTAATCAAAATAATTTTATTGCTTTAAACATAACCTTCTGTCTTACATAATATGTTCCCTTTCAGACACAAGCAGGTTTTCCTTTTTTTATTTGCCATGTTTTCTGAACTTCATGTGATACATGGGGAAAAAAGTGACTGCTCCCATATTTCTCTTCATTCTAGGCATTGAAATACATGAGAAGATGCTCTGTGGAAGGTATTTGTCTTCAGGGACACTCTAAATCTTAGAAAAAAAGCTAATTTAACATTTTCTTCTAGCGTTTAATTACCATTCCATATGCTGATGAACACATTATTGTGGCAGGCATGGTGATTATTTAATGGAAATATTTTTAAATCACCATTTTTCTATAGTGTTTGCAGCCAAAATATTACGGCATTGTACATTGCTGCCTGAGAACCTGCCCAGCTACAAAAGCAGAACTCATACCTGCTTTCACTAACTGCAAAATAACTGAAAACCCCCTCAGAATGGCCACAGATGGCAATTACTGAAATGCTTTGTTGTTGTTGTTGTTGTTTTTCTTACTTTCAATAGTCTATGACTGTCTTATTAACACTGAAGAACAAAAAGAAATACCTGCCTTTTGAGTTGGTTTTGATTTGAGTTGTAGAGACAAAATTTATCTCTGGGAGAACCAATGGTGATTTTATCAGGATCAACTTAACCCATTTAAAAAAAAAAAAAGCACAGAGTATCAGATTTCTGTATAACTGAAAGAAAATTTCAGCCCCATCCATTGTAACTGAAAGTGTGCTGAAATTCATCAGTGGGATTGAAGAGCCATCCATTGGTTTATTCATCTGTCTTTCAAAGATATACCCATGCAGTTCAATTTGTTGTGGCTTGAAGCCAGTAATTTCCCACCATAAGATAAACTAAGCAAATGTGTAAGTTTTTGAAAGCAGTGACAATATTTTCAGTCATTCACCTGTTGGTGAGAAACTCAAGGGGAAGTCTTTGTGTTTGAGACTCAGCCTCACTGCACACATTGCACACTCACTTACTATCTGAATGTGCCATCAACAAATTTCTCTTTTTAAAAGAGTTGAAGTTCCCGTTTCCCATCACCACTTCACTTTTTTCAAGGCATAAGCCCCACACCATCTGTGCACATTTCATTGCAAGGCTCTAATTTCTATCTGTCAAGCTAAAAGGAAGTATCTTTTCATAGCAGTTCAATATTGCTCATTGACATTCAGTGGGATTCATCCTGGAAGGCAGGAAAAAAACTGTCAGAACAAGAGAAGTTTTAGGGTGTGGGAATAAGACTCAAAAGTGTCCATCGCCCATGGAGATATGCTTAACTTTCGATGAGGATCAAGTATGGCAGTTTCCTGCATCTTGTTACTTTAAATTGGCAAGACCCAGCTTGTATTAATGGAATTGTTCACTTGTTCTACAGCAGGAAATACTAGAAATTACTTCTTAATTATTGGTGTGAATAGTTGCATCTTACCCAGTGTGCTAAAACACAGTGCTTCATCTGCGGCTGCGCATGTGCTGTACATCTGCTTTAAAGCGAAATCTTGTCTTGTTCTGTATTTCCTCTATAAAGCTATAATTGTCTCTTGCAATTTTCCAGTTAGTTTACATGCACATAAATAGCAGGGAAGAGAAGCTTAAAATCTTAAGAAAGTGAGATTGTTGGTTTCTAGCAAACTATGCCTGTATCAAATGTGAGAAGAGAAAAAACAGGGGCAGGAAAGCTGGAAGTTGTCTTCAGGTAGAATCACACCTACTTAAAAGATGTCTCAGGTTTTTCCATGAGGCGCTAGCAGACTTCTTACTGTACCTGTTTAATGATGCTAGAAAATAATTGGAGACCTGAAGATGTGACAGTTCCTGATATGATTTAGTTCAATTTATTAAAGTTGGGCTTGGATAAAATCATCCTCCACTGAAAAAAAAGGCAATGAAATATAAACTGGCAATGACTATTTCTCTATCACTTCTTCATAGACCTTGCTTATATCCTCTGGGAAATAGGAGACTAAAATAAATGATATGAAATTAAAAAGCTGCTTGCAAATTTCAGGGTAAGTTCTTGTATATCTTTGCAATTGGTTTCTTGCCTTAGAAACAAATGTCATAATGCATGAAACTCAAAGCTGTGCATGAATAACGTTTGGCTGAATGAGATCCCAGAAGACTTTAGTCTGATTTGGGTTTGTGTTAAAAAGTGAGTAATTCTCCGTATTTGGAAGAAAAGTCAATTAGCTGAGCCGCCTTTGTATAAAACAGAGGTGGATGGAGTCTAATCTGGACAACTGTGTCCCAGAGGAGCTTAGCTGTCGAATGTCCTGGTTCAGCCCCCTCCTCCTGAGCTGGCTGAGCCTCTCTCAGCGAAGCGCCTAAGGAAAAGTAAAACAGGCAAGCAAGGTATACTTTATCTTGGATGTGAGAAGAGAAAGGCAACAGCAACAGGATGGGACGCTAAATTAAGAAAAATCAATGACTTGCTTGTCCAGGTGGCCTTTGAGGTGGAAGCAGCAGTATTGCACTCCTGGCTCCCCTGCGCCGGTATCAGAGGGTGAGAGCAGGGCAGCAGGGGAAGGCGAACGGGAGGACGCAGAGGAAAAACAGTTCTTTCATGGGTTTCCAGCAGTAGTGTTGACATACCTGATATCTGGCTTTCACAGTGCTTTCTGGCTCAGTGCTATACAGTCATGGGAAGGTTACCTAAACTGAGGCATGGAGTTGTCCATCTTAGACTCCTAAATGCAACTGCAAAGCAACAGTTTCCAGCTTTTAAACTCAGGTGCATAATAGCTGTTTCTGCTACCTTCTGTGCTAATGGAAAGAACTAATGTTTTTCTTCAACGGAGGGTTGCACAGGTTACCTGCTCTTTTCCTGGACAACTAAACTGTGCAGATTAAACTGGCTTGTATAAGTCCCTGTCAGACACTCTGCAAGTGCCTTAAGAGAAACTAAACATGAATTTTGCTGATGGTTCCAAAAAAAAAAAAAATAATTTAATTGGGCCCAGCTAGATGTGAGGAAGGTGGTAAATTGATCACAATGGACAACTCTCCCTCAGCAGATGTCAGCTCCTCCTCTTTCATGAGAGGAGGGAAGACAGCAGAGGGAGGTGCAAAGCTGATTGCTTTGCTGAGTCTCTGCACCTCTCCTTCTGCTCCCCGTCCTCAGAGGAACAGGCACCTCCATGCCATCATCTTAGGAACCATGAAAGCTCACATCTGCTGCCAAGAGCTGCTTGAGCTGCTGTTATGTCAGCATTTATACCTGCTCTGAGAGCTGTTCCTGATGGGCTGTTGTTTCTACTTTATCCCCCTGGCTTTCTCTGCCTCTAGCCTATGTTCTCCTATATACAGTTGCCCATAGCAACACCCATGTGAAAAGGCCCCTGGTGCTGTCTCTCTGGTCCTCTGGGTCCTCTGGAGGGGAGCTCTGCCAGCACCAGCAGCAGCACTGGAAGAGCTCAGCTCTCTCAGCCTGCCCAGCTGAGCAGGGACTGAAGGAAACATAACTTCAGAAAACAATGGTTTCCAGGAATGAGAGGACAGCATATCCAAAACCAAAAGCATTCGATGAATCAATTACTCACTAAGAGCTGGTCTGGTGGAAACACCACATCCCTAACGCTGTGCATCGCCCTTGAGAGGCAGAGCTGCGCCCCGTAGCCCCGAATCCCTTCCACATCCAACACTCATCACCACCTCCTCTCTCCCACCTACCTGCTTCTTGTGGGGCTGTGCAATTAGCTGGATCAAGGAACTCATCTGGTTAAAAATACTCTGACAAAATGGTTATTTTTAACCTCTCCTCTGGATCAGTGTTTGGCCACAGGCAGTTGTACTGGAACCACAAGAAAGCCAATGCCAGGGTTAAGTGGGCAAGAGCTGCTTCTGCTGCCATTGCCACTGAGATAAATGCTTGTCAAATTTCAGTGTAAATTGAGAAAGCTACTTTTTTTTTCATCAGTATAGCTGACAACTTCTGCATTTATGCTGGCGGTGCTGATGTAACTACAGCATACTACAGTAACTACAGGGCTCAGACAGAACTTGGTAGGTGGGACCCACCTGCCCTGGAGTCCCGCACTCAAATTTGCCATCGCCTGAATGTATGAAGGATTTGGTAAAAGATGCCCAATACTGAAATAGATCCAGCATCTCTCAAGTCTGTGTTCCTGGAGATCCAAGTCTTTTTCAACCTTAATGCTGCGATGTTTGGACTCAGATCTAAGCTCTCTACACCAGGTCATTTGAGCTCACACCAAGCTCCTTCTGCATCCTCTTTCTTTCCTGCTTCCCCAACGTATGCCACCACCTGCCAGTTATGTGAAACCATGGATCTCTAGCTTTTAACCCATCAGATTACACAAATTCCGTTTACTTAAATAGCAAAACTTCAACAACATTTAGCAAGGCTCGATGCAGTGAGGTCTCTGAGCAAGAACTGCTGAAGTAGGTATGTTGTAACTCAGAATAGTGGTGCAGCTCAAAACTGGGCATTGAAGCTTCAAGATCCTCAAGCCTGTGTTTCACCAATGCTAATAACGCCTCCATTTTCTTATTTGATGTGCATTACACTGAATTTCTCTTAACGGGTAATGATTTCCTGAAGGAGTTTATTATTTCTGTTCTCACAGCTATGGCTGTTCTCATGTCCAAATACAAATTAGAGAAGAAGTGTATGTGGCAAAACTCTAATAAACACGGTGAAATAGAAGTATATTATAGCTTTTCAAATGGAAAGTGAATTTCTATTTGTTATGTAAAGCCTGTGTTTGAGAGACACTTGGAAAATACATACTAGGTGTGTAAATCCTGGAGGAGACGCTTAGGGAAACAGTAGTGGGAACCTAGATTTTCCTTAGCCAGTGCAGTGGGTAGCAAACCTCAAATACTCACAGATACCTTCCTACTCAAAGCAGCCAACCCATGCTTTAAGTTTTTAAATTAGTTCAGCCTGCAAAATTGTTTGTATCCTGATCCAGCTCTCAGGGGATCAGTGCAGGCAGCGCTGTATGCTTTGCCTCGCTCCAAAGAGAGCATTGCTGCAACAAAGGGTTGTGTAAAATGGGGAATTCAGAAGTTTTTAAATTATGTACTAGCATCTTACAAGCCAAAACAGTAAAGGATGTTTCATTTTAAAGACACCTATACTCTACCAGTCAGTATCGCTACATTGTGGAACCCCTGATCCTTGAGCAGCCTGCTTTAGCATGTGCCTACTTGTACAGCACTGGAACAAATCTCCTCACTGAACGAATTTCCTCACACCTGCTCACACCATTAAGTTATGATTATGTTGAATTACTGCCCTCACACTGCTGAGTTTAAAAACAGTCACTTCAACCTATTTAAAATAGAATTAATTAGAGGATGCCATAATAAAGACTCACAATGTACTAATCTGAGTAGAAAAAGTAAAGCAATATTTATTTGTAATATAAGAAACATAATTGCACAGTCTCCTTAAAAGGATGAATTCAGATTTTTATCATTTGCTTTTTATGGGGATATGTAAAAGGTGACAGGGTTGTTTGGTTTTTTTTAAATTTGCATTTTGTCATGTACCAAAGTAAGAGAATAGGCATCGACGCTTTCAATAAGCCTGCAGTGAGCAAAGTCCCTGAAAAAAGCAGTTACTTTTCCTCATGCTGAATGGGCTGCAAAGCCAATGGTGTTTTTGCCTGAATCATCAGAGATCTCCTCAGACTCAGTTGTTCCAAGGTAAAAATAGCAAAGTCTTTAACTGAAATTGTGAATGTTCTGTGGAAAGACAAGAATGCAAGAACTGCACATCCTCTTCCTTACAAGCTTCAAGGCCTCAGCTGTGGCAAGAGACGTAGAAGGTCATCTACACAGCACTGTGTATTTTCGTAATTGAGTTGTGAACGAAAATGGAAGTGCATGTAGTCATGATCATTCTGTGTTGAGGGGAAGTATATGCCTTATAATGTATGGAGAGTGATTTGCAATTCAAACTACATATTTTTAGCCATAGAATCTTGTACTCAAATTTAAATTGACAAGTAGTAAAGTAATCCTGACTTGCTAATATCCCTTTAGTAGTTTTACGAAAACAGATTGCTTCTCCCATCAAAACTTGTTAGGAGGAAGTACCTAAAACTTAATCATGTGCATGACGTCAGTCAGCCCAGCCTCCCTCATCTCAGTGTTGTTTTTCATTGTGTCAGTAAGTATATTGTGTTTGATCTCTATGAAATGCTGGAAGCTGATTAATTAGATGTTTCTAAGTTGTTTTCATAGTAGTTATTTTCTAAGATATATGCATTGTTAAGTCATGAAGCAAGGTAAAAAGGAATTTCCAGCTTGAATTAATACTTTTGCTAAGGAATGCAATAGAAATGTGACATCTAACCCAAACTAAAGGAGAAGGTGGGAGGAGGACGGAAGGAGCCTTCCTACCAAATTTTCAGCAGAATTGGAGTAATATGCATACCCTTGACTGGGCAAGCAGGAAAGCAAGGCTCTCCTAAAAACATGAGAAATTCCCGACAAGCCAAACCAATGCTCTCTTTAGTCCAGTGTTGTGTTCCAATAGGAGGTTCCAGCAGGAGGTGATGCCATTTGGGAATGTGAGCCTGGTCAAAGTCATAGGTCCTTGTACTCCCTCAGCATCCACAACTGTTGGATATGGATGTTAAGAAGGTATGTTCTGACCCATTCCAATTCCTCTCTGCTCATGGACCCTTTGTCTATCAATTTGTCCAATACTTTCTTGAGTTTACTCATAGTCTGCCTCTGTGGTCTCCTTCGGAGGCAAATGCTGGACATTCAAAACCCTTTGAGTATAAAAGAACTTTCTTTAAGTTTTAAAGCTGTTTCTTACTTGTTTAATGGAATGATGTGCTAGTTCTGGTATTTCAGGATCTGGTCAACACCATACACCAATTCAGCTTTTCTACTGCATGGATTTTGCAACCCTTAATCATATCCATCCTCAGTACATTCCTCTCTAAATAGAGACATTTTCTCCTCATATAAAAGCTACCCCAATCACTTTAGTCATTGTTCTTTGTACCTTCTTTAATTCCAGTATCTCCTTCCTGAGATGTAGAGACCAGAAGTGAATGCAGTTCAAGATGTCTACACCAAGAGTCTTACATAGCAGCCAAATGATGCCCTTGTTTCTATTTACAGTGCCCCTTTTTTTTTTTTGAGTGCTGCTGCACATTGAGCCAATAATTTCAGAGAAATGTCAATGGTGACTCCAAGATCTTCTTCTCATGGTGAAATGGCCAGGTCTGAGTTCAGCATTGTATAGTCATGGTTTAGGTTATTTTTCCCTCGCTATGTTTCCCTACATTTCTACACTGAAGTTCATCTGCTACCTTTCTGCAAACTCACTCTGTTTTGTGAAATCCTTCCTTGCTCTCAGTGTAGCATTTGATTACCCAAATGTAGTTAGTGTCATCTGCAAACCTGGGGATCTCTCAGTGCGCTCCCTTCTCCTGGTCATTGATGAAGATGCTATATAAAACCGGTCCCAATACCGATTCCTGAGGAATCAGCATATTCAGAAGATCTCCTGTCTATATGAATGTACAGAATCTCTCTTCTACATTTTTGCTAACAGTGACATAGTGATAAAAAAATAAAGAACTAATCCAGCTTCACTTTGAAAGTTCAGATGGACCCATTGATATCTAGTAAAGAAGGAATATAGGAAGAAAAGAAAGTTTGGATGTGAAGTAACTCTTAGAGCAGAATGTTTGTGAGGCTGTGTCCATAGTTCTGACACCTAAAATGAAACCCTGAGTTAGAGTCTGAACAGAGACATTTTCAAGTAGATATTTGATGATTTTTTTAAAGTATTGTTTCCAGTCCTCTAATCAGGTATGCAACCTTATACTTTGTTAAAACAATTGTGATTTATTCTTTTCCCTATTCTTGGCTTGCTCTAAAGTCCATGGAGACACCTGGCATGCTGCTCTTCATGAAAGCTATCTAGTTGGTGTGCAGGTGTATCTGATGGCACCTTATATTCAAGACATGTTCAGGGGATGTCAAGAGCCTGACACATTTCTCATCCAAGCTGGACTGGAATGCTGTGCCTCCTAACACCAGCTTTGCTCTGCCCAGCATGGAGGGGAATCCCTTACCATGCTTTACACGAGCTCCGCGTATGCTGCTTCCACCCCAATGCTCTGCACCAGGGAGCAATGTCAAGAGGACTGAATCCAAATCTCAAACTTCCCACAACAGGCAGACATCACCAGCTGCGTTAAGTGGAAGTGGCAATAGCTGTTGTGTTTTGTGCTAAACGCAGCCTTGCTGCTGTGCATTAGCCACGTTGAGAGTACAGCCAGTGATTCAAGTGCTGTGGGGACCCCGGCAGAGAACTGCCTCGCCTGTGCATCCCAGCAATTCTCAGGGCAGTGGAGGTAACAGCATCTATAGGCACTCAGGCAAAACTAAGCATCTAGAGAATTGTCGGGGGGAGCATAATTACCTGCAGATTTTTCAATACCTAAGGGAAAGCTGGGGTTTTGTGCACCTCTTTCTTAGACTTTGTCACCTAAATTTTTCATGAAACACACTTTAGGTGCTGATGTACCATTTTTGCTTTGGTCCTTGGTAAGCATTTAAAGATTTACTTTACAATCAATATATCCTCTTGTCTTCAGCCAATAGTTCTTTGACATACATCCAACTGCTAGGTGCTCTTCACAGCACAGGAGTTTTTACTTCAGCAAGTAAATTCCCAGCTGTGTTTATTTCTAGAGAAGGTTAATGAAAAGATTATGTACTTTTTTCTTTTTTTTTTAACCAAGAAAATAATCTATCTGTGTAGTCCCTCTTTAAATTACCTCCTTTGCATTGTCATAAAATTTCTGTGCTTGCACCCAACTTCTTGGACATTGTGCTTTAACTTCCTGAGTTTGAGCTTGAAACCTTTTTGGTGTCTCTAGCACGTTTCTAGGAAAAGACTGATTTTTTTTCATTTCATGGCTCTTACTGTTTGGCTGTTGTGGCTTCCAGGACTGATACTGATCCCATAAGACACCCTGTCAGCGTAAGCACCGCCCTTCCCAGAGCTGCAGCCCCAGGGAGCTCTGATGTGTGGTTTACCTCTCCAGGACCACATGTTGAAGCACATCCCACACAAACTCTTCAAATACTCAAGATCAATCATGGCTTTCTCTGAAAAGCAGAAGAAATATTCAAGCTGAGCTGAAATGCCTGTTTGCTAAGATGGACTGGACCACTATCTCTCCAGTATCCCCCATCTTCTAATTTAGACTTCTTTCCTCATAGCTATCACATCTTCTCCTCTAGAGAAACATGGCTCCTTCTGCTCCCCAGAAAGTCTCATTCTTTGGGGGCTTGAAGACCTTTCTTCTGCTGACAGCCTTTGGCTCCCTTTTTCTCTTTAAAAGAGTTCTGTTTGATCCTTTGCAGGACCTACCAGCACACATTGTTCCTTCCCTGATAAGGAAAGGAATTAAACTGATTATTTTCTGTCTTTAGACCTTTCTTGGCATCTTCATCAGCTACCCAGAATTTGGTTATTGAAGTGAAGTTCTTCTTTGTTTTATTCTGTTTCTTTACTCCAAAGAGGAGGCTGGTATGTGTCAGCCCTCAGCTGAGTTGCTACATATCAAGACAGACAATTTAATACACTTGCAAACTTATCTTTGAACTTACTTATCTTGGTTTACACAGAGTCCTCAAATCATCATCGGATGTCATGTAGCTTTTTCATTCATTCCTCAGAATCAGCTGTCAGGTTTTAAGAAGCTGAATGATCTTGGGCAAGCTTATACAATCCTAGGGAAAGACAAGAGTAGCACACAATGTCAGTATGTATGGTTCTCAGTCTATAGTATTCTTTCACTTTCCATAGTTTGTTTCTGCAATATACCTGCTCTCATCGCAAAAATTAATGGCAAAACTTCACTTCCTAAGATGTGACTAGGAATTTCCAGGAATTTCACATCAATAGTAGCAGGCAAACCCCCAATTTCTAGACAAGATAAAATGCTAGCAAAAGTAACCATTCTATTTTTAGCATTTATGCTTCCATCTGCTAAGATCTTTTCATTATAAATAGGTGGCTCCAAATGAATCCCAGGGCTGTGGATCAAATTTTACCTCACTCTTATTGCTACAAAACCAATATAATTCCATTTGTCTTAATAGGTTTATGTCTAATTTGTAGAACATGGTTTGTATCAAGGCCAAAATCTGACTACCCAGTGAATTTCTCTGATACGCCATCATGTACAAAGTGTACAGGAATCTGGCTAAAACTACTGTGTAATTACTGCTTGGTCAACTGGATTTTCCTGCTTGCTGGAAATAAAAGTAATGAGCAACTAAATTCAAGCATTTAAGGTGAATTTAAGAAACATATTTTCAGCCTCAACTGATTAGTTCCAATTTGATTAACTCCCTCTGACTTTCATCCTACTGAAATGGAAGTGTGTTTCTTGCAAGGACGGGAAGGAGATGGCAAGGACAATTTATATGGAAATGCTTCAATAAGGAAGGGGCTGCAAATGTGAAAGGAACTACTAATAATTCAGAATTCTCCTTGGTGTTCAGATAAACACAGAGCAAATATTTGCTAATGCCAAAGTTTAGCGTTGTATTGAAAGATTTCACTAGCTGCTTCTCTTGCTTACTGCCCGTAAGTTTTTTGGAAAGGGTTTGCACATGCATATAGTTGTATTGACCCATGCTCTGTCTTCCTATTTAATTCATTTATCTTTCCCATGACATTGACGTTTCTATTAAATTAAACCTGGGAAGCATGTACCTATCACATTATGTTCTTTATCTAGAATATAAGAACTCTTTGGGTGTGAGACCTTATGTGCAGTGATAAGAAATGAGGTAGGAATGCCAAGCGTGTTGCTTTGTCTTTATACAGTCTTTTAGGTAGGAATAAGGATTAGGTCTTTTTTACAAGAGATGAGGAAATGCATTTTTGTAAGTTGTGGAAAACAACATAAACATTTTGCATTTCGCAAACTTTCCCTTCTTTGTGTTGTCACTTGAAGAGAAGGCAGCAATGGGTTGCTCAGGCTGGGGCTGTACTCAAAAGCAGAAGTTTGCAAACAGAAGGACAAATTATCCTCCCTGGGAGGTGGAATGTAATGTGGAAATGTGAATGCCTAGAAAGCAGCTCCTAAAAACAATTCATCGCTTTAGCTCCATCGATCAGTGATGGCTACCCAGACAGCAAGGGGAAAGACCACTCTTGTTCTGAACTCTTGTTGGAGAAATGTTTCAGTGAATTCATATAATGGTTTGAACCAAGGAACAAATTTGCATGGGCAAATAGATAACAAACAGCAAAAGGGGCTAAAAGTGAAAGGCAGCGTGCAGCCGGGAGAGCAATTGATCAACTACATGAGAAGCAGAAGCTGTGATTTATTATTGTTTCTTCTCTTCATTCTCAATAGCTGGATGATGACTTTTAAAGCCTTTCAGAAACTACACACTGGCAGTCCTGCAGAAGTCAATGTATTTTTCACGCTCCATCACTGGTCATGCCTGACAGGGGTGTTTAAAAGGACACTCCGAGTATGAAATAAATGATATGAAAATAATCTCAAACACCATATTACCATAGTTTGGAAGGGAGTTGCTTTTATCAAACAGCTGTAAAACACTATATATTATCACCTCATAAAATAATTTTTGTTTGTATTATTTAATGTTTTTATAATCTATGTAACCAATATGTCTTCACTAGTCGACAATATTTCACATTTATACAGAAAGCATTTTTAAAGGTGATGCATCATTCCTCAGATGAAGTGGGAATTTTTGAAGTAGTGAATGTTGTTTTTTACAAACAGCCAAAAAGCACTTACTAAAACAGTAAGCAGATAGCAACTTGGTTTCCAAGCCAGAAGGCTTCCACTGTAACCACCAGCACAAACACACTTAAAAAGAAGTGTTTCAGACAAGGAGGTTCAGTGATAGGCAGCTATGGTGGCAGGTCACCAAACACAGTTTGAACTTTTGAGTAAAATTTTAGCCATTTTCTCTAAGTAACTCAGTTCTTAGGTCTGAAAGACAAAAGAGTTGCTGAAGAACCCAAGTTCTTCAAAGCCTTTTAAGAAGACGACACATATACCAAAAATTTTAAACAGAGAGGTGACATTTTTAATAACTTGTGAAGCAATTTGTTAAAAGCTTTTGCTTCATCAATCACAGAAACAAAACAAAGCTTACCATCTGGGACGTGGAAGCATTTTCTGATCCACAGCAGCATTTGCTAAACAGCATTTTGTTGGAGTTTGAAGATTTTTAACACAAAATTTGTCAAACGCCTGTCACATATGTACTGACATTTCTCCACAAATTTTCTGAGAGCATGGAAAGGGTCTATGAGGACAGTTTGCCCTGTCTGTAACCCATTTTCAAAGGCAGATCATTTGAGGCTTCTTCCTATAATCAAAGGCGTCTTTGAAAGGGTTGTGAACAGATGTTTACTGCTGAACT
>VYZW01054391.1:36803-49892 GCA_013401315.1 Balaeniceps rex | reverse complement strand
AGCCCTGGGGCTGTAGCCATTCATTTTCAGCCTTTCATAGAACTCCATTAAACAGAGTGTAGAATAGGCAGCATTATACTAATAATATAATTCTTCTAGGCATAAATAGTTTTAAGACTAAATGAGATTTATAAGACATTTTTGAGTTAACAGCTGGTTAGTTTGATTTCTTCTCAACACAGTAAAATATCTGAAAGACCAGGAAATTATTCTTATTTACAGCTAGTAAAATATTCAAGTCCAAAGTTCATGAAGGTAGGAAACTTTTCATAACCTAATTTATCTAAAGTAAAATCTGCTAAAATACTGATTGCTGTCAAATATATCAAATGGCTGGCTACAATTTACATTAGTGGTTTAAATAAAACACATAAGCCTTCTCTCAGAGAAACAGTATACAAAGAAAAGATGAAAAGTAAGACAATAGGAGAAAACTACAAGCAATAAAACAGTGGTATCCTCTTTAGATTAATCCAAACCATGTTGCTGACCTAGTTAAATCAAGAAACTGAGTTAGAGGATAGATGTGCTCAATATTATTTTGCTAAATTTGTCTAAAATAAGAGTAACAGAAAAGGAATGGAAATTTTCAAAGTAAAGGATGAATATTCCCCGCACGCCAAAAACTGAAACCTAAGATTAAATAGGCCTTTGCTACTTCATTGTATAACCTGCAGGTGTTATGCTAATCCACATATTTGTTTGGAATCTTCTCCCACACCATTTTTAGACACCATTAGTGAAAACGAAGATGCAGCTTTTACAAAACTCAGTTAAATCTGTGACAGATCTCAAATGGGATACTACAAAACCATTTAAATCTACAGAAAACAGCCTTAATCTTCACTATTGGAAAACACGCTAATCTCAACCACTGCCTTGAATACTGGATCATATTATGCAATATAGAACAAGAGGTCTCATACTTGAATGGCTCAATGAATCCCCCAGCTTAACAAAGAGCCTGAGAATTAATNGGACTTGGGAAAAAATGTTATTTGAAGTGGTCTGAGAAATTCTTTACCTAAAAATCTATTATGAAAGATATCTTCAGTTTTGAGGTAATCTAAATGTTATCCACTCTCCAGCTAGTTTGGAATTAAAAATTACTCCTCAGAATTATGAATCTGAAGAATGCTGAAATGCTGATTGGTGCAGGACAGTTGGCAAATGGAAGGTACTTCAGTAGAGTTTTCTTCTTCTTTTCTAAACAGTGATCAGCAAGAAGTTCAAATTATTGGTTTCCTTTCAGTTTCTGAAAATAGCTGCTAAAACTGTAAAGCAAGTCTTAAATTCAGTATAGATGCACATCCATGTTCCAAAGGGTTTGTTTCAATTCAAAGTTTAATATGAATGAAATGCCCAAGCTAAGTTGTATCGAATATTTCAACTTACAGAGGGTTTTAGTATTCAGACAACTAAGTAAATAATAATGATCAAGAAGTTGGCTATGTAAATAGACAGATATTGAACTGAAAAATCTAGTCATGAACTTTTGGGAGTTACTAAAGTTCTGGGGTGTCCAAATCAATCTTTCACATATTTTTCTTTTGAGAAAACTGCCTCTGAAAATTAGGGCTCTGAGCTGTTAAAATTTGCAAAAATGACTATTCACTTTAAATGCTGATGGTAACTTAAAGCCCATTACTTCTTTATTTTCAACTGAATATTTCCTAACATAAATATATTAGTATAAAATATATAATTTTTTTTTGAAGTGTTACTTTTTTAGTTTATGGCTTGACTCATGGTAGATTTTCTTTGACAAGATGACTTATTTATATGCAAATTTAAACCACTTGGGGACCGAGAGAGACTTCAGACTCCTAAAATAAACATAGTAGTCTTGCTGATTCTGTGCTGACCTAGAACTAACAAGTTTTTCTAGATTCAGGAGGAGGTTGAAACTTCTATTGTTTGTCTGTGGTGGTAAATAACTTTCTGAGACAAAGTGAGAAATGGTGTTAGCTCTTCCGAGTTTGGTTGGTTGGTTGGTTTGTTTGTTTGTTGTTAGGTAGCTGCTGCATATCTCATCAATTATTAGAAATCACTACACTTTTCTGAACCTTGTAGAGAACTGTGTGAGAAGGCTCCTGTGTAAACCACTCATGTTTCTTTTACAGGAATATGACCAAATAGATTAATTCTCATTTAGCACTTAAGCTAAGAGCCACCTTTGAGATCTGTCATGGTTCTCTTGTATCTCTTCAAGCATATAGCTTTTCTTAAATTCTTTGTTTTTTCCTCTCTTTTTTCTTTTTTTAACTGGAGAGAAATCACTTTATAGACCACTGTTAAGTTAATTTAGCTATGAAATATTAAAGAAATATAATCCACATATTTAAACAATTAATATATGCATGTGTCTTTCCTATAAAATGAATATTCCTGTAGAAGTTACTTTGGTTTTGTTTACTTACATATCCAGAAACTGCAATTCTGCTTCACATAAAAGTTCTTAAATAGACCCTCTCAGTTAAAAGCAAACACAGTCTGATTCAGTGAAAGCAATAAAACTAAGCATGCAAGAACCAAATCTAATTGATTTTTGGTCACTAATGAACCTTAACATAAAACAATTTCCTCCTTATTCCCATGAGCACAATTCCTACATGAGAATAGGCTTTTTCTGGTTTTGCAATGTTGCATATATATAATGAAAATAATGAAACAAACTCCATTCAGACTTCCCTACATACATTTTGATTAAATCCAAACTGAAGTTCAAGAGAGGAGGAAAAAAAAAAAAATCAGAATTTCCTGACAATAAACTCCCAGCATAATACCTTAGCAAAGAAGACTCAAATATTCTGGCTTAGCAGATGCTAAAACAGAGTTTATACCAAAATGAGCGATAAAAAAGGAAGACTAATACAGAAGTTTGGGGCTTTTTTTATTACCTCCAAAAGATTTTCCTTTTTCTTATTCAGTATTTATTGTGTGACATTAGTGAAAGGTGTTCTTTAATTTGTTTTATAAACCAGATATTGTGTTTATTTCTTTCAATTAGCTAATACTTAAATAAATACTACATGGAATTAACAAAAAAGAATAGTAGCTTGGAGAATATGAGCTATAGTAACTCATATTCTAGACTGACCAAACCGATTTGTAAAACAACACAGAGCATACTCAGTAAACTAACATAGGTCAAATTCTGCCAACTCATATACACATCAGCTCATTTTGATAGATGAAACTCGGGCTGGATCCATCTGTTGATGAGCCTCAAATACAGAAGAGAGCTCTTCCTCTAAATAACAGTCATCAAATAGGCAAAAAATCCTGATTTTTCTGTCCTACTTTAAGAAAACAATATACTGTCAGCATTTCCTATATAATTTTCAGTGCCTTTTTAGACATTTGGATTTTAATAGTATATAATGGTTCTTGCTTACTTATTTAATTCAGTGCAAGCATATTGTTCTGATGTTAATATATTGTAGTGTTATTATTCCTGCCATCTTCTACTAGTCTTATTTTTAGGCCTTAAATAAGCACTCCTATCCCAACCCTCGAAGGTCAGCCATACGTTGTTGAAATTTTTACTAAATACTCACTGGAAATCTTGCTGTAATTGATTGGCTAGTTGCCTCAAAAAAAAAAAATCAGTTTAAAACTAGTTGATGAGCTATAGTGACATTGGTTTGACTTGCAATGAACACAGCTTCAACCAGTCTTAAAGACAAATTTTAATATTCTGCGTCTGTTACAGCTAAATTCGTAGATTGTGACCAGCAGCTTCTAAATATTTTATCCAGAGCATATTTATGCACAAATTTCTTAAGGATTTTGTTTTCCTAAGATGCTCCCACAAACCAGAAAGAATAGCTATAGAGGCTAGATAATTAGAACATCTATAGTTCATATATAGGCAGATGTTTTCTAACGTATTTTAAGTGTTTATTGCCCTCTAGACTGTTGCCTCTGCTGATTTTGTTTAATCCTCTAACATTATTACTATTAGTCCTGAGTTGGGTTTTATCTGCCTGTCCTTTCTTCACACTGAGCATCTCAAAAAAGTCCACAAAACTTTTAAAGTAAAAAAGCATGACTTTCTTGGAATCTAAAAAAAAAAATCTAAGTTTTTAAATGGAGAAAGCTCAAAGTGACTAGGTCACATGGAATACCAGTAATATAAGTTTATAAACAACTCTTCCAGCGTGCCCTTGCATTCAGGCTGTCAGTGGTCTCAGTGGCTTACTGAGCTGCAGCAAACTCTATACAAGCTACCCAAAGTGCAGAGGTAACTACTTTGTGCTGGTTCTCAGTTTTTTTTTCTGTGACTTTCTGACTTCTTTCTTCTATTTGACTCCTGCTGAGCTGTCTCCAAACTTCCTCTTAAGGTGGCTCAGCCAACACCTGGGAAAAAGAGCAATCACGCGCCTCTAGAGGAATCCTCTCAAATATTTACTATAGCCAACAAATCTAGAAACAAATAAAGCAAATCTTGTCCACCATGGTCCTCATATCCATTCCTCACTGACTTAAATGATTCTTCATAATTTCTCTTCTAGGTCCACCCCTCTTGGACTACACTCATCTGTTATGCCTAAAATCAAGCTTCCAGCTCACAGTCACTACCTTACTATTTAAAGCTCAGGTTTGTTTATTGCTGTGGAATCTTCATCCCCTCTTTTCCAATTATCAGGGTTTTCTGTTGACAGGACATTAATGTGAGTGGCCAACTTTTTCAGTTCAGGATTTTTCTTTAGGGTGATGATTGTGGGTCACTATTTTTGCCATTTCTAGGTGGCAAATTAGTCATGAGCCAAAAGATTNTAACCACAAGTTAATTAGAAGTTGAGCAAAAAAGGAGATGCATTTCCATTCTCATTCTTTCCTTCAAGACACAGCTACTTGCCATACAGGTATTTGTATATAATAGAATTTTATATTTAAATAGAAAATTTATATATATTTATAAATAAATATCAAATATATACTCTCACTGTATAGAATAATATATCTATTATTCTATATATAGAGAATAATAGAATGGAGCAACTCTCAAATCCAAGTGATTTAATCACCATGGGTCATCAATGGGCTGTTTCAGAGGACAGAGCCAGAGCAGTGATAAGAAACGCGTAGAGGGACATGGCATGGGAGACTCCAGGCTCAGTTATGGGGGTCTTGGGCCCAAAGGGGAAGGGAGCACCGACCACCACTGACAAGACCCAGAGGGGTTTTCTCAGTAGCCTGGGGATGAGGAAAGCATTAGTGCTGTGGGGAGATCAGAGCCCAGAGCAAGGCTGGTCAGTTGGGAGAGTTCATAGGAGAAAGCCCCTGCACAGCCACAGACCAGGCTCCACAGTGCTTGGCTCAGGGGTCAAGACAGCACAAGTGAGCTGTCAGGGAGCAGCAGGAACAGGGCTACACCTTCAGGGATGGGAGCTGAGAGGAGAGAAATCAGATGGCCAGCAGGGCAGGGACCTCACCAACCAAGGCCCAGCCCTTCAGCCTGAGTGAAGGGAGCAAGATAGGCCCGGAGATGACAGCCACATTCAACCTGGAGTCAAGATCATCAGGCAAGTTCGTGGTGAGGAGGCAGGTCCAAGGTCCAGCTGGGAAGTCACGGTGAAGGCCATGATCAAGTCCAGATACTGCCAGTCAGTTCCATGGTGACAAGGCAGTTGAGGTCAAGCCAGGAAAGGCAATCATTGGTCAGAATCAACATGGTCCATGGCCTGGCCCAAGCACAACAGAGCTGTAGACCAGCACTCCTATAACACAGCTCAGCAGGGACTGAAGGCAATGACCTGGATCCATGGGCAGAGCCATACAGGTATGTCCCAGGTGAGGCTGGTCATAGCCATTAAGCCTTTTTCATGCACTCAGAGCCCTGACAAACTCTTGGTAAAGGCTTTTAAGTGCAGCTTGCTATTCAATTCAGAAGGATTTTACCTGTTCATTTTGGGATCTCTGGGACATACTCTCTTTAAATGTCTGTTTTTCTTTATTGATTACCTAAAGAAATCTCATGGCTTTCCATTTTTGTTATGAAAACAAATTTCTGATAGATGTCAGGGATTATGTTGATTTTGGTTAAAGGCTAATTTGTATGAAAAAATGGCAAAATTAAAACTATTTTTCTTATCATTGGTCAAAATCTACTATATTGATGACACTCCAAAAGAAATAATTTTTTTTCTTTTTTTTTTCCTTTTTTTTTTGAATAGCACTATATCCTGCATTCTCTGATGTACTAGAGAGTTCTCAGTTTCTTGTCAAAGGCTGGAAGCTCTGCATGGTATACAGAATTAGGTGGATGCCAGGTTATCACTTCAAGCCTGTTGGCTTTTAGTGGAGCAATGGTATTACAGGTGCCCATGTAACAGTTGAGATACTGACTTTCTTCTGTTGGAGTTTCCACTGTGTTGGGAGAGCTTTTGTCTTTCTGTATAGTTTCTGTAATGGTGTGGCTGAGCGTTAGTGAAGATTTACATGACTATGACTGAGACCTGAAAAAGAGACAAAAGGACAGCTTCTATCACTGGGAAGACAGAGAATCTGGGTGGACCTCAGTGGTTATAAGAAAGAAGAATGTTCATAATAACCACTGTACTCCTAGATAAAACGTCAGTTCTTTGAGGCAGAAAGAAAAAAAATCTCATTTAAATCTTATCAGTTACATTGGAGATAAACTTCTACCAGGACTCATCTGCACAAATATATTGAAGAATACTTCCTTAACCTTTTCTTAGTAATAACAAGGGCAAATAACTATTCCCTAGCTTTGCTCTTATAAGTGAAGGGGAAAAAATTTCAAAGCAAACAAAGCCACAAGCAGAATAAGGAAAATCAATTCCACATACATAGAGTAATCTTTGACTTGCCATTAAATGGTATTTATAAGTGCTTAGAGACTCAAATGGGATGATCAAAAAGAGATGATAAAATTATTTTATTATTTATTTATCAAATGTAGGAGTACAAAAGAAAGATGAGGGGTGTAGGTATAGATCAGCCATTCTTTAAAGCATTGTCCCTGTTCAGTTGAAATATTTTTCAATGAGAGAAAAAAGTTTTAAACAAGAGAAGCTCTGAAGTGTTCTTTTCTGTTTTCATCTCATCAAATTTTAGTCTATTCTGAATGGCTTCTTATTTTTGAAGTCGATGATCTGTTTGTACAACATATCTGTACTTGCTTCTTCAAAAGGGAATTGGTAGAAATAAAGTGGGGTCACTAAGAGCAAGAAGACCTGTGAATTTTATTTAATAACAAACCACATATGTTCACTTTCTTAAACTGTGCAGCTGGAGAAAAGATGTTCACAGTTCTTTGTACCTTTCAAATGTGGAGTAGGCCCCCAGGTATAAACAATTGTCAGGCAATTTTATTACCAGTGAATATTGGAACTGTTTTGGAAAACAAATAGAGACTTTGTCATACAGTCAGGATTGAAAGTAGGAATCTGATGAAAGAAAGAAGTTTGGGGTTGTTTGATCTTTTCCTTTTAAATTAAATGAAAGACATTGTTTGCCTGGGAATATTTTGACAGGGGAAAATACACCAAATTATGTATTTAAGAGAGTCTACCATACCTCCACCAGTAAAAAAACAGTCTTTGAAACTTCATTCAAGAGAGAAGGGGTGATCAGAAATTAAAAATATTATCATGGTAGTCATGAACCCCTTTCCAATTTTTGTTGTTACAGTATAAGCATTTGTTAACTGGCAATTTGTTCTTTGACTCTAAGATAGCCTTGTTTTACCTGTGATGACTGCTGCTATATCCCATATCATTTATTATCTTTATGAAATTATTTCCTTGTCATTCTTCTTAAACTGCATATAAGATGTAATAAACAGCACATGCATGAAAATTAGTACTTTCTTATAGCACACTGATCTGAACTATCACCAATCAAGGCAACAAGTTGTGCTGCTTCTTACTGCTTAAATGGACATAATTTTTTTTTTCCATGTGAGGCTAGAATGGAATTGTCAGGAAGGAAAAAAAAATTGAGAGATGCTTGAAATTATGATGTTTAATAGCATTAAACCTTATTTTGAAACAAAAAGATACAGAGTCCAGAAGTTGGCTTTTAGCTATTCTGAATAGTTCAAAATGTACTGTATATGTACTTGGGTGGTACAGATTTAAACTGCCAGTCACTGGTTTTCACTGACCTTTTTTTCATACAGTAGTGTGTTGCTGTATGCACAGTAGGAGGAGTTTAATTGAAAGCTGTTCGTCCTAGGTGAAAAACAGGTCTGTATGTATGCACATGCATTACATAATGGATATGGATAGTCTAGAAGCTACTTAATGATTATTTTCATAGTTAATTAAATGGCACGCAGTAATGTATATGGTATACAACATTTATTTTCTCAGCAAAATAATTCCAGAGTCCATCAGTCTCTAAGTCAAAGTAGGGATTTTTCCACCTTCAGCACCTAGCTTATGCTTTTATAGCACAATCTAAAAAATGTCTTAGCCTTGTACATTGCCAGGATTCCACCTGAATCTTTTTTCATAAGCAGCCCTTTATCAGACTCATTTCCAATTTTTGTGTCTTGCACCATTTTTTATGATCTTTTTCTTTTGCTAGGTTTAAGATATGCAGTTTTTCAATATATATTTTTTTCCATGTGACCTTATTTATGGAACAGCTTGCACCTCCCTTACCCATCCTATTTGCATTCTTTTGCTTTATCCCACTTTTTTACATTCTTTAGCCTCACTATTTCTGCCACCTTCCCTTCAGAGAATAATTCCCCAAGGAGTTGTTGAGCCTGCCTGCTATTTTGAAAGACAATGCTGTGTTTAGAAAACACAACAAACTTTGTTTCCACGGTTGCTTGTAGAAGACTCTTATTTGGAGCACATGAAAATTATCAAATTAACACAACAGTGCTAAAAAGGTATATTTATTCTAAATGACCATTAAAAGGAGTTAAAGTTTGGCTCAAATCCATATAGCCTCCATTCTTTATTTAAATGGCAGAAGTTGAAATATTTTAGATCTATTAAAAAAACCCTATTTGTAGAATTTACTCTCTTTTTAAAGAAATCAGGGTGTGAAGCAGAAAGGAATAAAGTTCATTGGAAAAAAGTCTCAATATAGTCTAAAACTGCAAATCATCAGAGTGTTTATATTAAAACAGGCATGGTATTGTCACAACTGCATTATAGGGGGAGAAAGGTTGGCTTCGTGTTAGTCTTGACAACCGTGTAATTGAGCTGAGAGTAGATTTGCTTATGAAGGCTAGAAAAAACTTTAGAGCATACCTCCAGATCCTCATTTTTCTTTAAATTTAGATTTCTTTTAAACCTAACAATGTGTAACACCAATTTGAAGAACAAAGATTTTTTTTTTATTATTTTCTTTCTAAATTTGAGAGGTCATTAATTTGCCTTTTTTGATTTAGTGCAACAGTACTTTCATTTTTTATTAATGCTTTTATTTTCTACAGTACAGGAAATGGAAAGGGCTTTAGGGTTTCTTATTTTAGCTCATTTATTATAGATTCATATGTTTGCCAAAAGAGAAGCACAGATTATTATGAAAGGCATGAACCATGTGGTGAGCGAGCATAGGCTAATCATCCCCCCTTCATGAAAACATCTCATTTTGACCTTTAATATTGACTGACTTTACCTGCAAATGTTGAAGGTCAAGGGCCTTCTGGAAAAGAAAAATATATATTGTTCCAATTCAGCTCTTCTGTAAGATTATTCTCTCTAATCTCATGTCATATCATTTTTTTTTGTTTCCCCTGCCCTTGATCATGCCCACTTTCTCTTCTTTGCTCTACTTCTGGAACCTTTCCTTCTCTTCTCTCCTTCCTGACCCATTGCCGGACATGGTACTTGTATTACACTGCTTTGCAAATACATCAGTGTTACTGGTTTTGATAACCAAAATATCATTTCCCCTTCCTTTACTTATTTTATAGATTCCCACAGGTTTGCATTTATAAAAATCAAGTTCTGGTATAACTTTGGTTTTTACAAACTTGTGGCCTGAAGGAAAGAGGATCAGGCATACTTGAAATGATGTAGTTCATCTCTTTTGTCGTTGTCACATATTGCTAAATGCTAACAATTTAAATGCAGTGCCTAGAAAGTACTTGAGTAAGTCTGTTGGAACAGAAACTCAAGCTTCCAAGTAGAAGTTAAGTCTTTTAGTTTCTAAACAATTAATCTGTACTTTAGGAATCCTTGGAGGAGAATATGTAACAGATATTATTGAGTCCTATCACTCTTGGGAAACAGACTGTTTCAACCTCCCGATAAAAGCATGGCAATAACACACCCATTTCTTTTGTTAGATATTATCTTTTCTCCTTTGTACACAGTTTACATGGTCTCCTGACTCCATCCCACTCCTATCTCCAAGGAAATTTCCAGGTATCTGTTTTGGGACTTTTAGAAATGAAGTGCTGTTCTGAACCTGTTTCTTTTTCAGATGGCTGATGTCATACTCAGCAATCCAAGAAATCCTCACTGTAGAGTGGACAGCAATTCTACTAAACTCATTTGCTAAATATTCCTTCCCTCAGGCCCTGCTTGCTGTATTTCTGATATCCCTTGCTAAAGGCCTTTGCCACAAAGCACTCTCTCTTAGACTCTGCTTGAACTTTAACACCCAACTGAATTTAAACTTATCCTGCTTTAACTGCAGCCGTTATGTCTTCTTTTTGTTTTGCTATAAAACAGGAGGCCTGAAAACAACTGCTATTTCAGTGAATCTTCACTTGTTTATATCTGTCTAATTCTCCTTGCTTTTCTATTCAATCCATCAGTATAAAATCCATCCCTGTGGAATCCATCCATATAAGATTACTTGCCAGTTCAGCACCTGCTTAATCTTTTCATCAAATTCCCCTTCTGTGATAATGCCAAGTGGTTTACATCCTTCATTTTCCATTCAATTTTGGTGTAGTTGAAAACCTAATTTTTTATTACCGTTAGCCATTTCTCCTCTTGTTGGAAAAGCTTTCATCATTGCCCTTTAATGAAGCATTTTTCAAGGGAAAATTGACATTTCAATCCTACCTGAAAAATTATCTCAGATACTCAGCAGACCAATCTGTGGACAATAGAACAATAAATCAAGTTAGCCAGTGGTAACAAGTATATTTTAAAATCAGGAGTTTTCAGGTGATGTAGGGGGAAACAATGGAAAAAAACCTAAGGTGGAGAGGACAAAGAAGCTGCCAGCATCTTAAATTCCTGAAGTGGCAAGAAGCAAATCATATGAGCTGAGCCCACATGATCAGTGCTGACAACGTCTCCCTGATGTCAGGGAAACATCTCCAAAATCTTGGCCTGATTCTGAAACCTAACAGGCAAAATCTGCTACAGTGAGCTATAGCGGTTGCTGAATGGCATAATGCCATTTGCCACATCTTTCCTGATGTCCTGCTTCTAGCTGTGATCAATATCTAATGCTTCTGAGGAATTGAAAGAAACATATATTGTTTATTTGATCAGTTATGAATGGGGAGAGAGTGGACTTCTGCCCTTTGCTGGCAACCACTGAATGCATTAATCAAAAGGTTTGATCTCTGTGTCTTATCTTCAACAAATACCATTAACATAGCATGAGCAATTTCTGTGTCTATTGAATCTAATTTATTAGACTTTGGGTTGTCCCTTGCTATTTACTTTTTATTAGCTTACTAAACAGTGTACAGTATCTTCTGAAAGAATCTCAAAGTCCAATACTGGTCACATTTAACACTTCTCTTAATCCACCACGTGGCAGCCTAACCTGATACCCTTGGATAGAAGTGCTAATCTTGTTTTCAGCAGGAAGTACCATGTAGTAAGTTACTGGTACTCTAAGGTACCATTAAGGTACTTGTACTACTTGTAAGGTACTTACTACTGTAGTAAGCCTGGCTCAGGGAAGACAGAGTAACTAAACAACTGCACACTTAAGGAAGGAAAGTGAGTAATTTACCTACACTGACCTTGAAGTGATACCTTTTTCCAGTGATGATTTAACTGAATGAGAAATTCCTATGTAGTGAAAGTTCCAGGTTTGGCCCAAAATGTGAAAATCTATGCCTGTTTCTTAAACTCACCCTTTCTAGAACAGTAGATCCTGAACTGTCTCAGTGTTACAGATCTGTCTTTCCAATTACATCCTACTTAGCTGCTTTCCCCAGCCTAGCTACCAGTTATTAGAGTATGTATTGTTAGGATGATGGTCTTCACTCTGTTGCAGACCTTCATATCTGCAAAAATACCTGAGAAACTTGTGTGCAAATGATACTAAGTATATTTATACAGCTTCCTTTTAAACCAGTGAAGCTATACTGACCCATTTGTTAGAAAGAAAAAAGTAATATTTTTAGAGTATTAGGGTTGTGGGTAGGATTTGTTTTGGTTTAGTAAACTATAAGAAAAGGTAAATCAAAATAATAAGCACAATAATAACAATAGTAAGGGCATTATTTTCATACCACTGCAAAAGTGTTTGTTAAGAGCCAACACAATTCAATATTCTAACATGCATTAGCCATATAAGAGCTAAGAAGTGACAGGAAAAAAAAAGTGTGAGGTTGATAATGTAGAAAAGACATCTTTGAGGAAGTGATTTGATAAGCTTCTCTAAAGGTAATTTTGATACCTGTGCACTCCAGAGTGGATGCTACACTTCAGAATAAAGAAGGTATTTCTTCACACAATGAGTAGTTCAGAAGTGGAACTTCCTGCTGCAAGATGCTAAGTATGACAAAGTTGGAATGCAAACGATTTTGNAGAAGTGGAACTTCCTGCTGCAAGATGATAAGTATGACAAAGTTGGAATGCAAACGATTTTGAAATAAAAAGACTGGAGGGCTAGTCTGGAAAAGCATCATTAGGTGTTTACCTTGTTGTAGCAGTTGTCCCAAGGCATCTGCTGTCAGTCATAGTTCCCCCACTGAGGGGGAAGAACAGGATAGGTATTAACATCGTCCGTATGCCTACATGCTAAAGGGGATAAGAAAAGCCCTCACTCAATCAATCTCATATATGCTTTCTCTTGCATCTTGCACAGTGGTCTTCAATAGTAGGCAGAAAATCAACTTTTTATTTTATATATTTATAATATCTATATTTATACTATCTAAAATATTTTAGA
>VYZW01054391.1:9272-36147 GCA_013401315.1 Balaeniceps rex | reverse complement strand
AGAAGTGGAACTTCCTGCTGCAAGATGATAAGTATGACAAAGTTGGAATGCAAACGATTTTGAAATAAAAAGACTGGAGGGCTAGTCTGGAAAAGCATCATTAGGTGTTTACCTTGTTGTAGCAGTTGTCCCAAGGCATCTGCTGTCAGTCATAGTTCCCCCACTGAGGGGGAAGAACAGGATAGGTATTAACATCGTCCGTATGCCTACATGCTAAAGGGGATAAGAAAAGCCCTCACTCAATCAATCTCATATATGCTTTCTCTTGCATCTTGCACAGTGGTCTTCAATAGTAGGCAGAAAATCAACTTTTTATTTTATATATTTATAATATCTATATTTATACTATCTAAAATATTTTAGAAACCATCCCCATAGCTAGAATTCTACTGCTCAACACAAAATTTGCATATGTATTTTGGGGCAGATGTTCTGGAAGCTGCCTATTTAGGGCACGTAGTAGCAATTTCAATGGTTATATAACTACTGGGCTTTTTTTTTCTTAAGTCTCTGATTACTTGTACAGGCCATTTTGCACTTAGAAATCAAAGCCTGCTCAAAGAAAATAAACAGACTAAGATGTTTTCAGAAATGATTGAGCAGGCTTTCTTCCTGTAATTTATGTGAAATGAAGAAAATTATAAAATATGAGGTAAGAACTACAGCTGTGAGTTAAAACACTATTGCAAAACTGAGCTATCCTTCCAAGGAAACACAGTATAATTACACCTACTGTCTTTCATTATTCAGTTGCTAACCTACTGGCACATTTTTCCTACTATATGGGGGATGACCAAGATTACAGAAAGCTATTGCTTTCTATTTTTAGATAAATAGTGAACTTTCCTGGCCCTTAGTAATTTACCTAATTTAATCTCAAAGACTTTTTTTTTCGCCCCACAAAGATTACTTTTGAGGTAAAGGAATTTTCAAATTCAGGGAGACACATTTGATAGCCTTAGAAAAATGAAACTGTCTACCACTTAAAAAACAGTTCTCCACAATTTTTTGAGACAGGACCTTTCCAGAACTGGTTTTGTGATATAAAAACATCTTTTGCTATGTGCTGGCTTAGAGTACAGATAGCGTAAAAAGAAGTTCTATTCCTTCTGGCTCAGTCAGGGTTTGTGATGCAGTTCTGATTTTTCAAGAAAATTTTACTATTTATTTTATTACAGTTGAGGGGATTCTAAAGAAAACAAACCACAATAGCTGATTTTTCTGTCTTAAGAGAGATTTTAAATGGAAATGTTTCTTAATGTTGGAAAAGTTTCCTGAAGAATGTCTAACAGGGAAATTTTCCTTCCTCTGACTTTTGTCAATGCCTGAATTACTCTATCATTGTATGCTTAGTTAAAAATAAAATGCACAGAGATTATTTAGCCATGTTTGTTGATATATGTTTTCAAGTTTTAATAACAATCCAATTCCCAATAAAGTCAATAGGAAGAATCATGAGCATGTAACTTCCATTGAAATCCATTTTTACATGCTAGACATCTTGTCTGTATCTTCCTCAGGAGTCACGGATCATAACTGTGACTCACTGAAGAGTGTCACAGATCATAACAGATCATATGACTCACAGAAGCGAGTGGGAAGGAGGGTGAGCTAAAATGTCAGTATACTGCCTAACTTAGAAAAGAAGCCTTGAAGCTAGAAGCAGCAAACTTGCAAATCGTTTGTCAATATGTTTCAATCTATATTCCTAAAATATCAGGAAGAACACTAGTAATATCTTTCCCAGCTTGGACCTTAGAAGACACCAGCTCTGTCATGGAAGGTTCCCTTTAAAGGTTGCAATCTGAAGTGTGTCTTGTGGAGAACAGGCAGATGGCCACAAGCTTTGGTTGTTTAGTTTCCACTGTTTCAAAGTTCAACACGATTCGAAAGACAATTTATTACAAGAAAGTATGGCAATATGATCTTGCCCTTGCTATAAACAAACGATAGTGCGAGGACATCTCATTGGATTGCTGAGAGGGGCTGGAAGTCTCACAGCCTCTTTGTGTTGGAGCTGCCTCATGGAGATAGGGTTAAATACTTTAACCTTAGTATGCTGATCCTGCAAACCTTCCCTTGGAGGCACACTGTACTGCAGCACCCTCTAGCCCACCTGACATTTCAACATTTTCTTAGACCAGATAGCTAGGGAAATATTCTCACTTTCCAGCCCCACAGGGCAGATGAAAATCTGTCATTTCCGAGAGGGAGCTGGCAGCTCTAGGCAATTATCCAGAATACAAAGTAATTAGCTGTCACAACCACCTAACATTACCACCACAATGCATACTGATCACATGGCTTGCTTTTGGTAAATGCAAAATAATGTATACTTGCAATCAGCTCTTTCAAGAAGGGTGTTTTAGAATTTGGAGGAAAGCAGGACTGGACAAAGAATGATGGGAACATATAGGGCTTTACAAATTATCTTTTTTTTTTTTTTTTCAAAACAAAGGTAGTAAAACTAATTCAAGAGACACAAGAACACCAGGCCAGTGTGACATTGTTAGGCTGAACTTTTAAAGTGGTCCAAGTGATAGGCTGTATCAGGAAAAAGCTTTGCACTCACACACCCCTCCACACACACACACCCGCAGTAACTGAGAACTGCTCTATACATCTCTCCAGTGAGGTGGCATTGTTGAATCTAGGGAAACTGCAACACTTGCTACAACCAGTCTCAGTGTCAGGCTCTGGGCAGTGGCTTGGCACCTATGTGTAGTTGCTCCACCTCGGGTAATTTGCTTCTACATGGTATCAGATGGCCAAATAACAATGTTCCAGCCATTTCTACTACTGGGGGCTTTTATAGGCAGATATTAACACAGGCTGCCAATCAAATCAGTTGATGATGTTATCACAGTATAACTTCCAAAATTTTAAAGCATTGTTCTCTTGCCACTTGTTGATCTGTGGCCAGTATCTAGGCTCCCCACACTCAGTTCTTGCTTTTGTTGCCCTGTTGGACCTGGCTTATTATACCCAAGGTTTTGAGTATATTGTCTGCTCAGCCGCAGCTCATTATACTCTGTTATTAAACTCTCGACAAAGGCAAGTTCCCATGACAGGAGCTCTCTTACCTATTGTGTTTCTTCTGTAATTCTGGGAAACTAGGGACATTCCAAAAGTCTGCTGTAGTTCCAATATTTAGAAAATGAGAAAAGAATTCTACTCAAAAAAACCCTGTATCTCAGTTAGCCTGGGTTGGTTCTTAAAGAATCATAGAATCATAGANCTTTCCTATAGGCCCCCTTTAAGTACTGAAAGGCCGCAATAAGGTCTCCCCGCAGCCTTCTCTTCTCCAGGCTGAACAGCCCCAACTCTCTCAGCCTGTCTTCATAGGAGAGGTGCTCCAGCCCTCGGATCATCCTCGGATCATTTTCGTGGCCCTCTTCTGGACTCGCTCCAACAGCTCCATGTCCTTCTTGTGCTGAGGGCTCCAGAGCTGGACGCAGTACTCCAGGTGGGGTCTCACCAGAGCCGAGTAGAGGGGCAGAATCACCTCCCTCGACCTGCTGGCCATGCTTCTTTTGATGCAGCCCAGGATACGGTTGGCCTTCTGGGCTGCAAGCGCACACTGCTGGCTCATGTCCAGCTTTTCATCCACCAGTATCCCCAAGTCCTTCTCCGCAGGGCTGCTCTCAATCCCCTCATCTCCCAGCCTGTATTGATATCGGGGGTTGCCCTGACCCAGGTGCAGGACCTTGCACTTGGCCTTGTTGAACCTCATGAGGTTCACACAGGCCCACCTCTCCAGCCTGTCCAGGTCCCTTTGGATGACATCCCGTCCCTCAGGCGTGTCAAAATGAGACTTAACGTGACTGATCTTCTGGCGTCAATCCTCAGTTCAACCTATCTAATTTTTTGAAGTCTATAGCTGAAAGTCCTTTGAGACCAACAGATTTCTCTTAATACTTGCTGTTTATCAAGGCAAATAGAAACCCAGGTCAGAATGTATATGCAGGGGAAAGGTAATAGGGACGCTGGATGTTTCAAAAAGAAACAAATTACTTGCTGCCACTTGTTGAACAAAGGCAATTAACTAAACAAGTGAATCTTCATTTGCATTTCTGAGGAAAAATAAAAATTCAAATTAATGGTAAAACAAGAGAAAGGGTCACCCTAATCAAGCAACAGCCTGGAATGCCATGTAAGTGGGCTATGTTCCTCACTAGAGATTTTGTTCTAATGACAAATTCTGTATTAGGGATGTGCATATTGCTAATACTCAATTTTAAAGCAGCTTCGAGATAGAATCAGCTTTGTGATGGCCAAGAGTGTTCAGATTGCTTTGGTTAATGTGGCAAAGAGATACAAAGTAGTTGAAGAGGAGGATCTTCCCTGTTTAACATAAAACAAGAAATTGTTTATGAAGTGACAGATAGATGAAGCTCTGAAGCAGGATATCTCTTAACAGAAAGGGATGGATGGATGGATGGATGATCAAAGTCTGTACTCCATCACAGTTAAAGAAAAACTCTGTGAGTGCAATGCAAAAGAGGAAAAAGCTGGAAATCTTTGGTTTTATTTATAGTGTATGGCTTTAGAAGCCTTTTAAAGTAAGGACTATGTCAAATCTGGTGGTTGTTTTTAATGGCCTGTTTTTTTCCACTTCCTAACCCTTTACAGTTTTTCTTTATTTTAAGCCCTTGACTTGATATCTATGAGTGGAAGTGACTGATGAGCTTATAACTGGTGCTTTCATGTCAGACACAGTCAGTAAATTGGTCATTTAGTTACTCATCTTACTTGGTAGCTTCTTTGGTTTTGCAAAGAAAAACTAGCCTTTTTTTCTTGAGAAGAGCATGCAGAAAGAGTGGTAGGTAATCATCAGTCATCTAAGCAATTATATGAAGTAATTGCTGGTGTAGCTTGATTGCTGCTGACTGGTAAGACAATAAATTATGAGTAAGATAAAATACTGTTGCAGAATTACCTAAATCATAATTAAAAAATGTAAGAATATACATTTCCAACACAGTCATATGCAGTGTAGTACGCTGGGAACCAAGAATGCAAGTTGTCTTCTATCATTTATGTCTCAAAAGACAATGACAAATTGGTGAAGATCTCAGAGATAGCTTCCTCAACATGAAACCCTAATAGATAATTATGAAAAAAATGGCAAACCTTTTCCTTGATTCTTTGAAAAGGCAGATATAAAACCAATCTGTAAATGGCATTGTCAAAACCATGATGAAATTGTCTCTCTGGTCTTTTTATTTGCTTTTAAAGAATAATTTAGATATGTCAAAAAAGGTTTAAAAGAAAGCACACCTCGGTGGCACAGAAGCTGTAAAACAAGTCTTAAAGGAGAGAGTAGGAGAATGATATGTTCCCTAAATAAACAGATGGAAAAGACACCCAACAAAAGCATGATAATTTCCAAGAGCTAGAAGTTGGAATTTAGACAACTACAGCCTTAAAATAAAGTATTTTTTATCTATTTTGGGTACTCCTAATCTCTGTTTCTTCCACTGGCTCTTGTCAATGCTTCATGTACTGTTGTCTCTCCAGAAACTACTGGCCCACTACTGGCAAACAGAATTCAGATGCTTGCACAATTTGTTCCTGTTCCTGTCTTTTCAAAGAACCAGAACTACTTACCATTTTGCCAGCCTAAAGGTTGGCTTGATGCTGAATTTGATCTTAAATCTTTGGTTGTTTTGTGCGGTAAAGCAGTAGGAAACATAACTCTTTTTTAATGCTCATCAGGCAATGATGCAGTGAAGTCAGCTGTCTAGCAACTTCAATCCAAGAACTCAAACTACAGCTCTGCTCTTTATCTGCTGTATTGCTTCCTCATGCACTTTACTGTGCCTCTTCCTACTGCATATAATTTTCTATAATGTCTGCCAAGAAAGTATTAATAATTAACTATAACCATATGCTAAGTATGCAACTCAGCTCCTGTTAATAGTTGTGGTATATGTTCAGTTCACACTGTGTGTCCTTTAAAAGACATTTTGGGACATTTCAAAGTCTGCATGTCACCATCAGAGCTATAGATGTTCTCATTAGTCCTTTGAAGTACAAACATCTTGCTCATTAGTTGTTTATCTTGTTACTTAGCAGTCATATACTCAAGCTCTTATTTCTTTATTTGCACAGCTGTAATAATCAGACATCATATTTTTAGGCCTGCTTAGCATTGCCTTTGCCTACAGCTAGGAGGATAGTTCGATATTAGAACAACCTTTTAACACTGGTGTGCATGTGTTGGAAGAGTTACATGTTCACTAGATGGAGCATGACTCTCCCCTTGTAAGAGTGCCTTAAACTCCAGAAATGAGTCTTTATTTACCTAGATGAAAGAATTTTAATTGCTCTAATAAGAGCAAAATAACTTCAGTGTGAGAGGTAGGGAGCCCCTGCTAAAAATATGACAAAACTCAATGTTTTGCTGAATCTCCTGGAAAGTAGGACCTGGGGGCTCAAATTACCTTTCGAAGAGGAAGAATTTGAACCTAGGCTCTCTATGCGCTAGCTTGTTTTCCTAATTACCTGACTAGTAACATGTGGAAAAGGGGCCATAATTTCATCTGATGGGCTGACCTGGATCATGCATTTTAATCAAGGCTGGTGTTGCCTATGAGTGAATTCTGAGGAGGTAATTATGACCTTTTATTAGATTTTTCTAACTGGTCAGTTTAGACTGTTCTCTGCTTACTGTTCTGTGTGCTTGAGTGAATCCTGCTCTTTTGTGAACTACATTGATAGCTGAGGCAGTGAGAACATATGCCCCATTTAAAATTCAGGCATCCAAACATCTGTCTCTCTTGTGTAGCTCTTAGCCTTGGTTTCCTGCCAATAAAACACCTCAATTTGATTTCCTGGAAACTATAATAATTAAAGTTTGGAGGCCCGATAGAGACTAACTAGTTGAAACTTAAGGACCTTAGGTGAAGGGGGAACAGACTCAATACTCCAGTGTCTGGAGCAAACGAAAGGTCATATGCAATGTGTCACACACAGAGAATATTCTGAAAGGTTTTGTTCTCTGTCTTGGAACTTAACAACAAGATATTCAGTGACACTAAAAATGAACGAGCACAACTGCTGCTTTACAAAACATCAATTTTTCAGGAAAGCACTGAGCCCAAGAATTTTGATTACAAAATGGATAATGATAAAATAGTTGTGTGATTTTTTTGGGGGTGGATACCACCCAGCACTTTGTACTGAAGCAAGTGTCTACTAGAACTGTCAGGGTCCTGAGTGCACTAACAGGCCTTAATGGCCCTGGCCAGCCTCAACTGGGGTCTTCACCCATTGGAGCCCCCACCATTGGGGTCAGACCCAATGGGACCCATGGTCCCATTTCAGCTCAGCATTGGGCCTTCAGTCCCTGCCTCTGACGTTATCAGAATGCTAGTTTCCAGTCTAGCCACAGCCTATACTTGCCCATGCCTATGGACCCCATCGATACAGACCCTGACATGTGGATTCCTTTTGCTTTTTCTGGAAGCATGTATTACTGATTGATAGCAACAACAAAACAGTCTCACCTAAAGCTAGCACTCTGGAAATATCAGAAAGACCTCTTTGTCCCACAGTTCTTGAGTTCTCAAAGAGAAGATGGATTTCCCTAGAAGAGGATATGGAAGACGCATTTCAGCTAATGTGGTTTAGACTGAAAGTCTAACCAAAGATCCATTACCTTGCCTTATATAAAACTTGTAGAGACATACTAATCACTGTAGGATCTCACTATTTACAAATTATTTTTTTAATGATGGGTTTTATCCTGATTGTTTGATTGCAAAGAATCTGATAGATTTACAACTGCACAGTAGATTTTGGGAGACCTTGAAGGTTAAGGTGGAAGGATGGAATGGGAGAAAGAAGAAAAGGAAAAATGTGGGATAAAGCTTATTTAAATGAAGAAAGAGAAGTGAAAACACAAGAGGCTTTAAATTCTGATGAGTCAGGAGGCACAATTTAGATAGAACTGCATTCTTGAAAACAAAACCAACTCCTAGGAAAACCCTACCATGGGGGGCAGTATTTGCAATTGGTTAATCTCTTAGTACAGTCTCAAGTTACTCTAGCCTTGCTTGTTATAGTGCCACAGAAAAATAATGAAATCTCCCTGTAGACTGATTATCATTACATCTCATGCCTGGAGCCATTGACATTCTTTAATCCACTTAGTTCTGTGGTTTTTTCTTTTTTTTAAAATTATTATTATTTTTTGTGAATATGAAGGTTTTTAAATTGCAGAAAAAGGAGATGTTATCATTGTCTTTCAGAAAACTTCTCATTTGTATCTTCTTCTGAAGCTGTAATTCCTAGATTTATTACCACACTGTCGAAATCCATTTATAAATTGCCATTACAGATTCCTCTATAAAATATTCCATACAGGGCACAATTCACAGTATCCTTTGTATAGTTTCCTAATATACAATAAAATGTTGCCAAAAATTTGAAGTGCATTTTTACCCCAGATTTTCAGAAAGAACAGTGGAGAGTAATAAATTTGATTATGTACTCTTTGATATATTTGGTACATATCATTTAAGTTTCTTACAGTTTCTACAATTTGCCCAGAAATATCATTGCATTAAATAAACAGCCAAAAAATGAGAGAGAGCGCCCTTATGTTTTCCAAGTGGCTGTATGTAATGCAGTAATGTAAAGTATTTCCTAAAATACATTAAAAATAAGCTTTTAATAAATCTTTTGGGTATAAAATAAGCAAATTATTCATTTTAACAACATCAAGTTTTCATATCTCTTTGCATTACAAACCAGTGGTGTCTTTCATTCTAAGTTATAGAATTGATTCTTTGACCACTGAAGTTCTTAAAATTAGTTTGTCTAATTGGACTTTTCAGGTACAGATGTAGGAAGTAATGAGGCAATAGCTTTCCATCTTGAAGCTCTGACATGCCACAATGTGATTTGAGATAACAACTGAAACTGAGGATAAACTGAAGCTATTGTCCACATGGCAGTTCTGCAAAATCTTAGTTATAAACCACATTATCAAAATATTTCAATGGCAAAAACTTGAGCTGTATCTGTTTCCCATTAGTTAGCTACTCCCAAGAAAAAAAATACCCAAATACCATTTTAGTTTATTAGCTCATTTTCAAATGTATCGCATACATTAAAAATAACTGTGCAGAGGGTTACAGATTCGCAGAACCACCTTTCCCCTCCACTTCCTAAAGCAGAGATTCTGAATAGCGATTCAAAAGTTATAACAATGTTTACATAATTATAAAAACTGTTCTCTCTCATCTTAAACTAATTTGTTAGGCAAAGAATTTCAAAATATTAAATATGAATTATTTATAGTTTGTTATTTACATCTCCACAATCAGAAATACTTCTACTGTTTTCTTGCACTCGGAGTCAGGTGGAAGATTTGGAGGGGAAGACCACACCTTCCTTATGAGCCACCAAGCACGCGAAAAGCAGAACAGCTTCTCCTTTGTAGACCGAGGAGGGTAGGGAGGTAAAAACAGTCCTTTGGGAGCCTGTAGCAAGAGTCAGACTTGAGCCCAAAGCATGTTGGCACATCTGATGCAGAGAGCATGTTCAAAGCTAAGCCTTTGAGTTGATGGAAAGGAGCAAATTTTGCTATATATACCTCAAAGATTACTGGAAGGTGATTCAACCCAAGAGGTTGGGCCATTATAGTACGAATGCAGGAGAGAAAGTTATTTTTTTTCCCCATGCAAAAGTAACCTTTCATTTTATTTCTCTCACGCAACAGTGCTGAGTTTTCCCTATTCACAGATTTATCCAGTTCTAATTTGTGTATGTGTTCCAGTAAAACAAGTTGCATTAAACACTCAAAAATTCTGATGTCTGTTGACATACTAACTTCTGAAAAGTAGCAGGCAGCAGTTGTACCTCAAAGTTTTGACTGACTTGGGATATCATTGGTCAAATACAGTACAAATCTAGGTCCAAAGTGTACGCAACTGACCATAGTAGGTAAGAATTTATAAACCCTTAAGATATTAATCCTCTGAACAGCATTTCACAGGCAAAGAGATACCGTGATTATGTTTCTCGGATATGAACTGGGCAAACGAAAGATGGCAATGTTTTCCCAAGCAATAGCAACTCGGGCCAGTTGCTCAAAGGCAGTATCTAGGGATGTAAATTGTCAGCTCATGGTAGTGTATGCAAGGAAGTTAGATGCCTCGGTTTATAATATGCTCATGCAGGCTTTTAGAATATCTGGCTCTTCAGTGTCTAACAGTATATGCATGCATCAAAAGTGGATCTGTGGGAGTGCAATGAAACAACAGAGATAAAATTTTTAGCAAAGCTATAGCAGGAGTCATTTTAGTTCCTACTGTCAATGAGAAAGCATATTGAAGGTCCTTCAGAAGATTGTTGGCTTACTAGTATGAGCAGCAGTTTTGCCATTTCATTGCTAGTGACTTCTTTCAGTCACTTACAGTCATATAGTAACACTCCGTTTTGATTTACAGACAAATCCCACATGAAATACAGTCCCACTGTATTTCAGAGACATGTAGGACCCAAATAATCTTGAAAACAGAGTCCCTTATACACATCTGAAATTTTTATCTCTCTCCTTCCCCCACAAGCTGGAGATGAAACCTGGAAATTAAACATAAGTGTAAGCTCTAACTACCAAATTGGGCTAGCCCCTTACTCAGGACCATAAAACCAAATAACATTCTACTGAATTCATTACTTCTGTAGGTTGGGTTTTGCTTTCTCTGAATTTAACTAAAAAAATCCCACAGAATAAAAATCTAGAGTGTTTTGGTAGTGGCAAAATGACTAGGTATATACAGTCTTTTGGGTTTTATTTTCATGTTGGCTCATTTTACATATGGAAAGTGTCTTCTCATAGGTTACCACAACAGATACGTATTTGATAGTATTACTTATTTGTAATCATCGTGTTCTTGGCCAAACACATACTAATACTTTTCTCTTGCCTGCCTGCCTATTTTTTAATATTTACAGATCACTTATCACATTTAGAGACCATTTTGTTGCAAGTACTGCAAGAAATTTAGTCTTCCTCTGATGTGTTCCTCCTTAATTCTTTCACTACAGTCTCATTTCATTCTTGGTTTTTGTCCTGGTTTCAGCTGAGTTAGAGTTACTTTTCTTCCTAGTAGCTAGCATAGTGCTGTGTTTTGGATTTAGCATGAGAAGAATGCTGATAACACACTGATGTTTTAGTTGTTGCTAAGTAATGCTTAGACTAGTCAAGGACTTTCTTTTTCAGCTTCCCATGCTCTGTCAGGTGCACAAGAAGTTGGGAGGGGGCACAGCCCAAGATAGTTGATCCAAATTGACCAAAGGGCTATTCCATACCATACGACGTCATGCTCAGTATATAAACCGAGGGGAGTTGGCCGGGGGGCAGCGATCGCTGCTCGGGGACTGGCTGGGTGTCGGTCGGCGGGTGGTGAGCGGTTGCATCACTTGTTTTCTTTTCCCTGGGTTTTGTTTGTCTCTCTCGTTCTCCTTTTCATTACAATTATTATTATTATTATTATTATTATTATCATTATTATTATTATTATTATTATTATTTTATTTCAATTATTAAACTGTTCTTATCTCAACCCGTGGGTTTTCTTACTCTTGCCCTTCCGATTCTCTCCCCCATCCCACCGGGGAGGGGGAGGGTGAGCGAGCGGCTGCGTGGTGCTTAGTTGCCGAGTGGGGCTAAACCACGACAGTTTTCAACCTTTTCAGATACAGATATAGAAAAGAAACGATGGGATAATTTAAAAAAAAAAAGCCACTAAAGAAATATTTTTCACTGAAGTGATCAACCTCCCACTAGAAAATGTAATAATGTAAAAATCTTACTTTTACTCTCTCTCTTTTTTCAAAGCCACTGTGTTCAGGGCTCTTATTATTTTTATTGTTATAGTAAAATATCTTTATTTTTTACATGTAAACAATTGTCTATAAATGTGCTAGCAACATTGTGTTCACTGCATTTTCATTTAAGATGTTAATGAATGATACAAAAGCTTCCCTTTTCTCGTAGGGATTCATTTTACTTATGGTCAGAATCACAAGAACGAAAGCAGAGGGCAAGATTCATGCATGATTTGCTCTTCATTAGCAATATTCAAAACTTACCAAGCTCATTTCTTGTAAGCTTCAATTTACTTCAAATTTTTTTGAAGCTCTGCTGTCCTAGAGCCATGTAGAAACTATTAATATATATATATAAATTTCTTGCCTCATAAGGAAATACTGTCCATTTTCTTAGAGACCTGGCAGTTCCCTTGCCACTACTGTGGTTTTCCCTCTTCTAATGGCAAGAAGCTTTGATTCAGGGACAGACCTGATACAGCAGGTTTTTTCCTCAGATTCTAAGGAGACAAAATGAATACTTATGACTGAATGTTGCATTGTGGGTAGGTTTTACATGCACAGTATATAGCTTAGAAAGCTGAAATGCTATGGTTTGGGGTCATAAGAGATGTCCTATCAAAACTGGGAGTTGAGTTATATAAAAAAATAATTAGAATGAAGGATAATATCCTGTTCTTAGGTCCAGGCTTTGCAGCTGAGATTCATAGCGTAGGGTGGGGGGGAGGGGAGAAAAATATGCATTATATTGATAAGTGTCAGAATTTCCCAAGATGCCTCATAAGTAAATTTCAATGGAGCTGAAAATAATTACCACAGTAAGACTCATTGTTTTAGTATTTCTTCTCCTCGCTGAAGTTTTTGATCTAAAGTGTTGTAATATGCAAATTAGTACTTTGCAATGAGATGAGCTATGACAATGAAATAGAAATATGTTGATGGTTTTGTGTTGGAGTGTCTTATAGAGGCCTCAAGCCATATCAAAGATGAATAAGTTACCAGCACACTATGCTTTTGCTGCTTCTTATTTAGTTCACTTTTGTCCTTGGAATTCCATATTTCTTGTTGTTGTCGTTCTCCATAATATCTGACACAAATTCATCTATCAGCCTAGTTATGTACACTTATGCTCTGGCCTTTCTGACCTCCATGAAACAGTGAAGAGAATCAATATTTTCCTTCCTTGTACTGCCTATCTATTTCTTAACACCGTAATCTCATTTATTCTCCTGAAGTGCACACATTTGTTAATATGACTTAATTCTGTATAGACGGCTTAAATTATTTTTCTTACATAAGGCATGTTTGCCTTTTTTAATACAGGAAAGCAAGGATCATGTTTCATAGTTAGACATACGGTTCATTTTAGAAAGACAAAAACAACGCAACTCAAGTTATGTAGTCCACATGAAGCAATGAGAGGATGTATCTTTTAAGAGCTAAAGTTAGTGGAAGATTATGAAACCTCTGATTAGAAGTACGTTAATAGTCAGGTAACTACTGAACTGCAGAAAGCATAAGATGATAGATCAGCATTTTGGGTTATCTAAAAAAAAGTGAGTTTGGCAAGAATTATTTGTACAATGATATTTTGACTGGCAGGAGAAAAATTATATCCATATTTGTGATTTCTATTATTGATCTCACGAACAGAGAAGTGTTTATACAAAGCTATTGTTTTCCATGGCAATGCTTGTGCCCCGTTCACTCAACAGAAAAAGCCCTTTCTGATAACTAGAACAAACACATATTTTTTATTTTTTTCTTTTGAGTGTTGTGACAATTCTAAATTTGTGTTAATATATAACCTCTGCATTTGAGATATCTTCCAGGTTTTGCCAACTACAAATGTTCTATTCCATTTTTTTCTGTAAGCAACATATATAAATAACGGTGCTTAAATGGAACATAACCATGATTAGATGCAGAGACCAAGCTGGAGACTGTTACTGGGAAATATCAGAGAGACCATGAACTATGAATTAGAGGATACTATACAAAGAATGACATAAAAATCAGGTTAAGAATGTAATGACAGCCAAAGAATACTGTAATTCACCTTGCCAAAGGTTTCTGTCAAAGAAATCTGACAGTGAAAGAACAACCAAAATGTAGGTTCATGTTTCATTCATATTAGAATATTTTTTTTCAGTGAAATAGAAATTCACATTTCAGAATTTCAGAATATCACCTGGAAACACAGTTAAGATTATAGAAATCTGGTTGGATATTAGATATAGTAAACATTGGACAGGTAACTCTTACTTTATACTGAATGTATGAATTTAAACAATTTAAAAATTGTAAGTAGATATAAAAAAATTACAGAAATCCTTTCATGAACAGAACACCCATGCGTGTGTACCTATGCGTACATGAATACATGCTCTCTGTGTCTTACAATGGTTTATCAACCTACTTATTTAAAAATTTGATAGTGAACAGAAAAAACTGCTGGTGGTTGAAATATTTTCAAATTTAACTTTTCCAAATCAGATTAAAAGTCTAAAACTGAAAAAAAAAAAAAAAAATTTGTTAAAGAGAAGGGAATCATGATTATAATGCAGCAAATTGGCAAATTGCTCCGGAGTTGGGAAATGAGTCTAGTAAGGAAATTCATACAGTTTTGGAAGCTATCTGGTTTCTATTGGAACTCGGTAGAAATTAGTTTACAAGGTATTTGGAAGGCTGCAAAAAAAATCCCAAACTTTTATTGGAGTTTTTCCCCCGATTTGCAAGACATAGTTACAATGCCCAAGTAAAACAAATCTATAGATCATTTAGGGAAAACAGAAAAAAACTTTACAGCAATTAACATACAGAATGATGCAATTATGGAATCCACAGAACTTAAACTTTACATATTTTCATAATTGTTCTATTTTCTTTCATGTAAGTACTTTCATAGAAGTATATTCCTTGGATTAAAGTTTCATGTGAGTTTATAATTTTATGTATCACAAAACCCAGGTGACAGAAAATGAAAAGCACTAAAAAACCAAAGTATTTGAAAGGCACTTGTAAGATAGCAGGCAAATAATAGCCAGTATGGATCCGTCAGGAACAGTTTTTTTCAAACGAGTCTAATTCTTTTTTTGATGAGATAACAGGCTTTGCAGGTAGAAGAGAACTAAGGGTTGTCCAGTCTTGTCTTCAGTACAACTTTTGCTATTCAGGTGACAAGTTCATAAGCAATTTAAGGAAACAATGTCTTAAGGAAAACTACAGTGCAAGTAGAGAGCTCCTTGGAAAACCATTGAAAGATTTACTTGAGTGTCAGAAAAATGGAAGGATTTATGGGTTGGTTCTCAGTCTGGTAATGATAGGTGATTTCATAAATAATCTGACCAATAGAAAAGAGAGTACAGGCCTAATTTGAGATTATGTCAAACTTCAGGATAGTTCATATGGGTTGAAATACATGGTTAGCATTCCACAATCTTAACAAAATCAGAGATAAGGGTTAAAAAAAAAATTTCCACCCCCCCCCCCAATTTTATTTAGGACAGCTACAAAATGTGAATGTAGGAATGTTCAACTGTACTTAGTCCACAAAGGAAATTAGTGACTAGGTAGGAGTTCTGCAGAAACATTTCTGAGGGTTTAGAAGTGATCATAAGCTAAACATGAATCAAAACCGCCATAATGCTTAAAAAATAGTAAGCCTTATATTTTGTTGCATGAGTAGGAGCATAGGCTGCAATATGTATAACATTATCCTTCAGCTGTACTCAACATTAGTAAAGTTTCTCCTGGAGCAATATCACACTGTTTAGTGACAAAGTTCAGAAAGATGGGGACTGATATGAAGAGAATCTCCAGAATGAAAAAGGAAAGACTGAATTCATCTGGGCTTTTTTTAGCAAAGTGTTACCAAGAATAAGGGAGAAGTTTTTTTTTTCTCTTTTTTTTCTCCTTTTTTTTCATTTTCTGTGATGTATAGAACAATAAAAAAATGGACTTAAATTGCAGCTAGGATGTCAGGTTAGACACTAGAGAAATATTTCTATCACTAAGGATAGCGAGAAATGTAATAGATGACCTAGGGAGGCTGTGGATTTCTCTGTCATTAAAGACCTTTAGAACAGATGGTAAATATCTGATAGAAGTGATGTAGCAATGCCCAATTCTCTCTTGGGACAGAAGGATAAATTAAATGACCCCTTAAGATTCTCTCAGCCTCCCCTGCCCTCTTTTTCTTTTCAGGTTTAGAATACTTTACAGTACATTAGAATTTCCTATGCACTTTCATTACTGAAACTATGTTCTGTATAGAGAGAAATAAGGTACAATCTACATTTTTTGCCAGTATCCCATTGCCATAGAGCATTCTCCTCTCCCTGAAGACAAGGAAGGAGGCATTTATTTTCTCAAAAGGTATTAGATAGACTAAGAGATGGATGTGTGGCTATGTCAGATTGACTAACACTTCTCTGGCAAACAACTTTTGGCATGTTGAGCCCAGGGAAGGGAAGAATGCACACTAAATTTTGAAAAGCATGCCACAAGTAAGCTCTTCAAAGTCTATGGTGTTTCAGAAAGTGTATCAGTATTATTACACTCCAGCATACAGTATTTGTAGGTACTAGAGTTACTTTGGCTGGTCCTCCAAGGTGAGGAGTGTTTGTCTGCCTTTTTTCCCAGGAGTTGCTTTCTGTCCTATTCTTATTAAGTCAAACAATGCAGGAAAGAACAAGTGAGTCTCCAAATACCAAAGCAATACCCAGTTAAATAGGAATTCAAGTGAATGTATTCAGATTGAAAAATGGATTTTGAAGTAAAGGTAAGCTTTGGAGCGAGAATAGTATATCTTGTATTAATGGACACTGACTGAACATTTTTAAGCATCTTATATTTCTTCCTCTGTGTCTGATGAACTGTATTCAGATTTTTCACGTGAATATACTCCTTTCCTGGTGCTTAACTCAAAATCCGCACATGAAATTTTGGGTTGATATGTTGCTTTTCAAGGGAAACTGTGTAAAACAGGAAGTTTGTCAAATCTTCTTATATTTTTTCTTGTCTTAGGGTAAAGAAAATTCAAATTGCAATGTATTAATGTTCCAGTACTTTACTGTTCACTGTTCTGGTAGGCAGGGGAAAAGAAAAAGGAATTTTCTAGGTAAAGTTGGTTGTAGCTTCCTGTAAGCAAACACAGGAATTGGACTAAACATTCTTATGATTGGAAAGTTTCGGAGCCCATGTGTGTTTCTGAGTAGTACCTCCATTTTCCTTTAGAAGTTTTTCTATTCATAAATAATTAACATGTGACTCAAGACTATTCAAACTAGATATAGAGCAGCTTTTCTCTTTTTTTTCCCCTAAATAGCTTATAGTTTTTCTTCTTTTACCACTAATAAAGTATTTTACTAATGGTTCAGTATTTCTGAGTCCTAAATTGTCTTAAAGCCACCAATAGGAACACAAAATATGCTATTTAGTTTTCAGGATAAAGAAAACTAAGTAAGATTTGGCTGTACATTATCAGAAGCCCATGTAATTCCACTGGGAAAAAAATGCTGCTTATTTTGAACAGCAAAGAAAAGGTTTGTTCTAGAGCCTTCTTTATAAGGGGAAATATATCCAGTCTGCTACAGTAGACACTCTTTAACACTGCTGTATTTGAAAATTTCAATTTAATTTTCTACATACAACCACGGATGGAGTAATGTTATATGAATCATGATCACCAAGAGTCAGGTAAAAAGAATACTGAAATATTTTGTTCTGCTCTCCTGCATTTCCCTTTATTGGCATCTCCTCTCTGTCCCGAAATTCAGTGAGCATATAGGCGTTTTGTAGAACACAGAGAATAAACTGTTACTGAAACACTATTACTTATTTTGTTTTAAGGGAAAATCTAACCAGAGCCTAACAGAATAAAATATCAGGTAATTAGGAAGCAGAAAATGCAAATGACAGAGGATTTGGATAAAGCAGTAATATACATTGTTGTTGTTAGAAAAAGGAAGTGTGATCTTTCTATATAACGTAAAAAATTGTATTTTCAACTACTTGCATCTGAATGCCACAGTTAAAGAGATCAGTCTGAAGAATATCATATTTATCCTATTATATATACCATATTTGCATCAAAGAAATGTGTTTATAAAAATCCCATCACAAGAGTAAGAAAACAAATGATCCATATCTGTAACAAATATTAAGAAAGAATATTTATAGGTAGGGCCTTAATCAAGTGACTAATTATCTAAGTAAAATACATGTCTATGGCTATAAGCACTGACGGCAGAACACAGCGTGGAAGAGGTTAGTGATTGTGGTATGGCAAATTATATGGGACTCGTCAACCCACTTGCTGGTAGACAATGAAAGATGGGAAGCCATTTATTGTGTCAGGTGCTAGATGAAGGTTTCTGCCATGGGAATCTCCCCAACCCTTCCTGAAATGAGTGCAGGCAGGGGTGGGAAAAGTGTTTTTGCTGTGGCCTTGTCTCCTTCTCTTGTGGCTTCTATATTGGCTTTGTGGGCTCTCAGGCAGGAATTTTTAGTTCTTAGGACCTTGGAAAATTATTCTCACAATTTCATTTTAAGTTTTGATCAGCCTTGTTTTAACATTTCAGCTGCCAGAAAATGTAGCTGCTTTTCTGGAACTTAGAATGACAGTTGTACAAGTATTTATGTCCTTGTCTACCTTAAGCCTGTTTGCATTTTCATTGTAGCTATACTATAGCTACACTGCAATTATCAGTCCAAATACTCTTAAAATACACAAAGGACTCTGTATTGCCAAGGTTCCAATTACAGCAGTGAAATCTCAGTGATCAAGCTTTCTTCAGTTCATGCAAGCACTTTCTATCAGTTCTGACAGGCCTGTGGGAAATGTACCCTGAGAAATCCCAGACTGATGAATTTGCCAGGTTTGATCTTCTGTTATATTCACAAATACAGCATGGAGACAAATCTTTCTAACTCTTCACTGCAATGTACCTTACCCATGGCGTTAGATTAAATTAACTGTACAAGTAACTAAATCATTTTCCAAAAGGTTTAGTACTATGCTGAGGCCATGGTGAACTAGTATTATGTTATGTTTGTGTACAAAATTCATTAATATACTTGACCTTGTTTATCCAAATGTGGTTCTTGGCATGACTTTGCATTTCTCATGTAATAAAGTGTTCAAAATGTATAAATATGGTAAATCTCATAAGTAATGTATTGGGTGAGACTTTTTAAAGTTTTCATTTCCTAGTCCCTTTTTCTTTTTAGCCTCAAATTTAAATTGCATTACATAACCCTAGCAGTGCAGACTGAGAAATTATTTCTGTCTTGTCTGCATCTTCTTAATTGCTGACACAAAATACAGCAAATATCAGCTTCTCAGAGTCTTAATCTTTCTTGGAGAGTCGGTATCTTGCAATTGAAGTATATTTACAAAGCTGGGCACTGGGAGATTTCCAGTGATGGTCCAAGTTTGAGCTACTGCCACTGGAAATGTGAAGGAAGTGTATCAATAAACTTTTGAATTTTATGGTTTTCTGCATGCGGTATATCTGTATATCTGGTTTAGGGCCCCTTTTCTCCAGCCTTTCCTATCGTAATCTAGACAACTGGCTATACCTATTTAGCCTAGAGTAAGTTTTATATTAAAGTACCAAGCAGGAACAAGATGACCTCTGTACATCATACACAATGCAATGCCATCTGATTTTCTGAGCACGGGTAACTTTGTCCAGTGGCAAGTCTCACTAATCAAAGGAATTTGCAGGAGTTTACAGTACTTTTTTGAAAGTGTATACTTTCAATTCAGTGTGTAACAAGTAAAGAAACATCTGAGCTATTTGCTTTGGATCAGATTCTCAGCTGGTTTAGAGGCATTAAGCCATTTAAGTAAATAGAACTATGTCAATTTGCAGAAGTTAAAAAGTTTGCACTCTGCTGAAAAAATATGTTATGTTGGGTCAGGAACAAAAAGAGCTTACAGACAGATGACTATTTTGGACACTTTGTGTATTGCTCACATGCAGCTACAGCGGTAAACAAGCTTAGCTGCTGTGGTGGGTTGACCCCAGCTGGATGCCAGGTGCCCACCAAAGCTGCTCCGTCACTCCCCCTCCTCAGCTGGACAGGAGAGAGAAAATATGATGAAGGTCTTGTGGGTTGAGATAAGGACAGGGAGATCACGCACCAGTTACTGTCACAGGCAAAACAGTCTTGACTTGGGGAAATTAATTTATTACCAATCTAAACTGAGTAGGGTAATGAGAAATAAAACCAAACCTTAAAACACCTTCCCCCCACCCCTCCCATCTTCCTGGGCTCAAATTCACTCCCGATTGTCTCTACCTCCTCCCCCCAATCAGCGCAGGGGGACGAGGGGGTTGCAGTCAGTTCATCACATGTTGTCTCTGCCACTCCTTCCTCCTCAAGGGGAGGACTCCTCACACTCTTCCCCTGCTCCAGCATGGGGTCCTTCCCACGGGAGACAGTCCTCCATGAACTTCTCCAATGTGAGTCCTTCCCATGGGCTACAGTTCTTCATGAACTGCTCCAGCATGGGTCCCTGACACGGTGTGCAATCCTTCAGGAACAGATTGCTCCAGCTTGGGTCCCCTGTAGGGTCACAAGTCCTGCCAGAAAACCTGCTCCAGCATGGACTCCTCTCCACAGGTCCACAGGTCCTGCTAGGAGCCTACTCCAGTGCGGGCTTCCCATGGGGTCACAGTCTCCTTCGGGCATCCACCTGCTCCGATGTGGGGTCTTCCATGGGCTGCAGGTGGGTATCTCCTCCACCATGGACCTCCATGGGCTGCAGGGGGACAGCCTGCCTCACCATGGTCTTCACCACGGGCTGCAGGGGAATCTCTGCTCCGGCACCTGGAGCACCTTCTCCCCCACCTTCTTCACTGACCTTGCTGTATGCAGACTTGTTCCTCTCACATATTCTCACTTCTCTCTTCTGACTGCTGCTGGTGTTGTGCAGTTTTTCCTTCTTAAATATGTTATCACAGAGGTGCTGCCACCATTGCTGATGGGCTCAACTTTGGCCAGTGGCAGGTCCATCTTGGAACTGACCGGCATTGGCTCTATCGGACATGGGGGAAGCTTCTAGCAGCTTCTCACAGAAGCCATCCCTGTAGGCCCCCTGCTACCAAAACCTTGCTATGCAAACCCAAGACAGGTGCAATGTATGAAGAAGTTGTTGCACTCTGCTGAAGACAGTCTGCATTTCCTCCCACCCTGTGAGAAGCATTGGTATTTGGGAGAGCAATTCAAAAGCGGGGATCTTTGAACAAAGGCAACATTAGCTTTCTTCTCTGGGTTACTAAGTTACATTTTCCTGTGCTACATTATGCCAGTGGAGGCCCATGACAGAGCAACCCTCTTAGTCGTATCAGGGTTGCATACACCTCTGTATATTTTATTTAACTAATGTACTGTTTTTAATATGCTAAGAAAGAAAAAAAGAGATAACTTAGGAAAGGAAAGAAGAGAGCATCAATGGTTTTGCCTTAGTTTCCCAAGAAACTGAAGGAGCAGAGGAATGAGCTAGAGAGCTGCTATAACAGAGCAAAAGAATTATCTAGCAGCTGGGAGAAGAGAAAACAGGTCTGGGAATGTGAGTGTTTCTTTTGGGTAGGGAAGAATGAGTATATGCATTGAGAAGAAACTAAACTGAAACTGGACTATTTTACTAATCTTTAACTGGAATAATTTAAGCCTCAGTATATTCTAATTAATGTTTAGTAAGCTATTAGCAATAGCATGGGGGCATCTTGATAAACTGTTAAGAAGAACAAGAAACTGAAAACATACTGTAAATACCTTTCCTTATAGATGGCTCATGCAGCTATATGTCTGGTGATACATATGCATATGCATCAATATTTACATGTATATGTAGATATTTGGCATTTTGGAGTTGTTTCTATTGAATATTTACAAATAGCCACATTCAGCGTATTCAACAGCTGCTAAGTTGCTGGTACAATAGATGCAGTTACTGGTAATTAAAAAAAACAAAAAAGGATAATTTTTTCAGTAGAAACAGTTATTGTGATTATTTAAGAAAATCAGATTTTTATCAGAACAAAGTGTCTATGTTCTTTGAAGGTGGGTTTACTAATTATGCCTGTAGAAGTCTAACCTTGTCGTGGTTTAACACCAGCCGGCAACTAACCACCACACAGTTGCTCACTCACTCCCCAGCCCGGTGGGATGGGGGAGAGAAACAGAAGAGTAAAAGTGAGAAAACTCATGGGTTGAGATACAGTTTAATAAGTAAAGCAAAAACCATTTACGCAAGCAAAGCAAAACAACGAATTCATTCACTGCTTCCCATCAGCAGGGAGGTGCTCAGCCACCTCCAGGAAAACAGGGCTCCATCACTCATAACAGTTACTTGGGAAGACAAATGCCATCACTCCAAACGTCCCCCGCTTCATTCTTCTTCCCCCAGCTTTATAAGGTGAGCATGACATCAGATGGTATGGAATATTCCTTTGGTCATTTGGGGTCAGCTGCCCCGGCTGTGTCCCCTCCCAACTTCTTGTGCACCCCCAGCCTACTTGCTGGTGGAGTGGTGCGAGGAGCAGAAAAAGGCCTTGACTTTGTGTAAGCGCTGCTCAGCAATAACGAAAACATCCCTGTATTATCAATGCTGTTTCCAGCACAAATCCAAAACATAGCCCCATACTAGCTACTGTGAAGAAAATTAACTCCATCACAGCCAAAACTAGCGCAAGCCTTAAGAATAGTTTTTTTGGAAACTATTAGTAGTATAGAAGCACTTCTAGTATGTGAAATATAACTTCAGTGGTATGCATTCTGTTACATAATATTCTTCCGATGCTTTAAAATGGAAACCCCTTGATTTCATGTGTTAAAGTTCAACATAAATTTAACCAATGATAGCATATATCTTTCCTGTTTCATGTCTCCGAATCTCTAAATTTCAATATTGTGCTGTTGTGTTCTGCCTCATGAATTTAAAACTGAAATACTTCAACAGAGATAGAAACTATGAAAATTATCCACATTACTTTCTGGCTGATAGCTCCGCCACACTTTGAAACAGCTGAATTCCCAGTGTGCCAGTTGTCACTCCAGTCAGCAGCAGAGACATTTATTTCTGTACTCAGGCTGTAGCACATTTTAATGATTCTGAAATACAAGAAGACATCCAAAACTAATTTTCCATTCCATGCCCTTAAGCAAGCATATTATCCATGTTGTGAAAACAGCAAGTTAGCATTTTTGTTGTAATTATTTGAGCTGATTATGTATTGTTTCTACTCAGAGGCATTTTCTTCCAAAGCAGTTTATGCAATTACTAGCTGAGAAAAGGCAAAGCAGCACTCCAGAGGCATCTGCCTTAAGATAGCCTCATGCAAGTTTCCCCATTACAGAGTTGACATGCTTTTTCATTGAAAAAAACTACATGATGTGCCTATTGTATGGCTCAGATAAGAGTGATACAGGACTGTGTGAGAGAACACATTTTCTTTTTTTAACACTAAACTGATGATTACAATAATTCTTAAACTGTGCATGTTTATGCTGAGCAGGACTATGACATGAGTGTCATCCAGAAATTTAAAAGGTACTGTTTTCATTAACCAGTATGTTCCCAACAGAAAGGACCACTGCTTCAGTAATCCACATTTCCACACGTATATATTTTGATGGAAGAAAAAAGAATCCCATGAATGTAATTTTCTTAAAGAAATGCTTCTGCAACTATTAGGAAGAGATGAAGCCTACTGCAATGCTTGTATTTCCTTTTTCAATTATGTCAGTTGTAAGACTTTTATCCTACCTTTTTTTCATACTGGTCTAAGTGCAGAAACAAGCTGAGACACCAGCAGTGGGGCTGGCTTGCTGAAAAATGCAACAGCTGCACTACTGAGTGAAAAGGGCTGCAATCCCAATGTCTGAGGTCACTATAGCAAATGCTCCTTATTGGGACCTGGAGCACAGGGATGGGAACATCCGGTTTCCTTTTTCCTCCAAGGATGAGGAGGGCTTGCTCACTCTCCAGAAGGAAAAAGCCCCCATCACTGTCATTAGAGAAGGACAAGAGGAGGATTGGGCTATATGGGTCCACACAAGGAACCAGCCCAGCTGTGTAGCTGGGGGAGCAGGACAGGACAATCAGGTGGCAGCTGCAGAGCCCCAGCACCTGCAGCATGTTAACACCTACCTGGGTAGAGCACAAACAATGAATAGGGGAAGAAGTGATTATGTGACTGCTGAACTACTAGAATGCCAGATTCACAGGGATGGGTATAACCGAGGGTTAAAAGCAGCAGTTAGGAGCACTGGCAGGGCATGCTGCCATAGAGGGGCTAATTTAGCGTGGGGGAAACCTGTGGGATATACTGTTGTTGGGAGCAAGGGCCCAGTACCCACAAAGACAAGACCCACAAAAACAGCAGGACCAGAGCCAATGGCAGGACTCCAAAGAGGATATGTGCCTACTGAGAGGAAGATCAGTAGAAGTGATGTATGGCCTCAGCTTTGACCCCATTGCAGACTGTCAATCAGTTATAGAATAAAGGTGAAAGAAATTAGTGAGAAAAGCACCCATGGTTAGGAACTGGTGTTTAAAGTGCCCAAGCCCCTGGGCTGATAGTAGAAGAAGTCATTCAAGTGATCTGCTAAATGAGTGAAGCCTTACCAGATGACAAAGGGGTGTCAATATACAATGCAATCCAACAAAGGACCCAAAAAATTCAAAGGACCCAGCAATGAAACACAAAAAAGGAACTAAAGATGGCCAAAAAGTTCTCCTGATCAGGGGGACACTTTGGAGGTGGCTCATGAGGCATTCAAAAGGAATGAATGGAAAAGTGGCATGAATGCTTGACTGCCAAAATAGCAGCCTACACCTAGGAGTTAGGTGAACAGATCAAGGGGTAGTGGAAAGTGGTCCCAGCTGCCAAAGAAAGCTGGAAGAGAACCTCTCTATCAAGGAAACATTACCACCAACAGCTTAGTGACTCCCTGTAAGGATGGTGTTCCACCTCCACCCAGGAGGAAGAGGGGAACAACCATAATCATTGGATAGTTGGCTATGGTTGCCTGGCACACCTGCCTCTATCACGCATGAAGCCCTCATAGACACCAGTGCCCAGTGCACCCTATTGCTCTTGAACCAAATGGAAGGGATGCCTCTTGTCAGCACCGGAATGACATGGTGCGTGGCTTAGGTAGTGATCATGCATGGACAAATTATTCTCGATGACGATCAGTGGGAACACATGCCCATTGTGGCAGGCTCAGAAGCCGCAGGATATTTAGGACTAGGATGCCTGAGGGGTGGATACCCCAGAGAATCATGATATGAGTGGGCGTTTGGCATTGCTGCTGGAGAGGAGAGCCTTGTATTACCTATCTCTCAGGGCTGCCGGAAGAGTCAAGACATGGTAGGTCTTTTGAAGGTCCCCCATCAACCTGTATTGTTGACAACAAGGACTGTCAATCAAAAGCAGTGTCAAGTCATTTGTGATGCTAGAACTCCCATTCGAATGCAGAAGCATTGTCTTAAGGAGTAAGGGGCTGTAACATGAGCCTATTCCCCTTACAACAGTCCAGTATGTCCCACAAGAAAGCCAAATGAAGAGTGCTGGCTGAGGATAGATTATTAAATCCTGAAATTAAATGGTCCTACCTTTGGCTGCTGCTGTCCCAGACGTGTTCCAGCTGCAGTAACAACTGGAAGCAAAACAAGCAAAATGATATGCCACAATGAACATGCCAAGGGTACTCTTCTCCATTCCCGTAGCAGAGTAATATAAACCACAGTTTGCTTTCATCTGATTCACCTGGAATCCGTTACTCGCAGGGTGGAAACACAGTCCCAGGATTGGTCTTGGATTCAGAAGACCCTAGCAAAGCAAAGTGCCACAGAACACCTGCAATACACCAATGAGATCATTCTCTGCAGACAAACAGAAAAAGAACAGCAAACCAAGCCCCGTGACCAAGACAGAGCTGCTGAAGCACCACACTATGATGAAATCTCAGCTGATGACCCAAAATACTCCCACTCTGCAAACTCCAGAGTGGACAAATGCTTTGGAAAGCAATATAGTGGAGTCCCCTCTCTGGCTGCATGGCTAAATTGAGTGAATCAGGAGAATTCAGTCAGTTTGCAGAAGCCAGAGCTATGCACTTACTCCTAGAAGTGACTAAATGGAAAAAGTGGCCCACAGATTATATCCAAGGTACTGATTACTGGACAGTAGCCAGTGTGTTGTGAGAGTAGACAAAACAGTGGAAAAAGCACAGATGGAAACATTGAAACAGACCCATCTGTGCAGAAGAAGTACAGCCACCGACCAAACACAACCAAGTCTTCTTGTTAGTCAAGTGAACAGACACATTACAAGCAACCAANNTTACTGCTGAGCAGTGCTTACACAGAGTCAAGGCCTTTTCTGCTTCTCACACCACCCCACCAGCGAGTAGGCTGGGGGTGCACAAGAAATTGGGAGGGGACACAGCCGGGACAGCTGACCCCAACTGACCAAAGGGATATTCCATACCATATAGCGTCATGCTCAGCATGTAAAGCTGGGGGAAGGAAAAGGAAGTGGGGAACGTTTGGAGTGATGGCATTTGTCTTCCCAAGTAACCGTTATGCATGATGGAGCCCTGCTTTCCTGGAGATGGCTGAGCACCTCCCTGCTGATGGGAAATACAGTGAATGAATTCCTTGTTTTGCTTTCTATGTTAAACTGTCTTTATCTCAACCCATGAGTTTTCTCACTTTTACCCTTCCGATTCTCTCCCAAATTCCACCAGGGGTGAGTGGGCGAGCAGGTGTGTGGTGCTTAGTTGCCGTCTGGGATTAAACCACGATAGTGAGTGAATTTTAAAATACATTTTAGAAAAGGTTATAAAATTTCCTTTGACCAAGAGTGCTGAGACAATGAGAAGCAAAGAGAATAGGTAATAGTGTGTACTATGATTCATTTCAGCTGATCACGTAACCTCTTATCGGTTAGCCCACAAACAGTAATGAACTACGAGGTACCTGATACAGAAGAGGCAGTTTGTGTTG
>VYZW01054390.1:0-54474 GCA_013401315.1 Balaeniceps rex | reverse complement strand
GCCTGTAGCGCTGCATGGGGTTGTTGTGGCCCAAGGGCAAGCCCAGCCCTGTTTTCCTGGGAGACTGCAGGATGCTTCCTGGCACTGCTGGAGCGCTTGTTTTCCCTGGAAATCCCTGACACACCACAGGAGGGTGGGTGCACAGAGGCGGTTGCCCTCATTGCACCATGGGGCATCAGGGAAGACCCGTGGTGCAGGAGAGAGGAGAGCAGAGCTAAGTGGTCCTCGCCGCCGATGACTCAATTTTCAACCATCCCCAGGATCTCGGAGGGAGGTTGCTCAAGAAAAAAAATCATGGAAAGCCAAGGAGGTCCAAAGGAAATGGACAGCAGGAGGGTTGTGATTAAATGGCTTTAACTCATATCCTTAAAACCATAGATCTGCTTTGGGAGCCCTTTAGGAGAGAGGAATGTAAGGCTGGCCCTGCTGGCTCACGCTGAAGTTCTCTCAGGCTTTGTAACTTGTCTCCATCAGCAGACACTAGCTGGGATTTAGGGGATGAGCCCAAGGACATGGCAAGCCAGAGCAACCTTGGCTGGCGATGGTCAGCAGTCACCAAGAGCCAACCCAGCCCCACGGAATTCACCTCCCCCCTTTCCGAAGGGACCACCACCCCGCAGCACGGAGCTCGGCGTCTAGCCAGGGATGTACCCACAGGCGGCAAACCCACTCGCAGGGACAGGGGACGCGGTGGGGTGTCCTCCCAGAGCCCCCTCCAGCGGTGTTGGGTCGCTGGGGCCATCAGCACGGGGGAAAGGCTGGGAAGAGCAGCCAGCTGGCCCCGCTCCTCCGGTACCGCAGGACACGGCTTGCCAGGGGAATAGTTGAAGCTTTGCCACGGGGAGCCGGGGACAGCTGGGCCGTGTTGTGAAGCCCTCCCCGTTCCCTGGGAATCGGACAGCAAAGATAAAGTAAAATATCCGAGACCTCATCCCAGCTGGAGCTGAGTCCTTAAAATGGACCGTGCTGTGCTCCTGGCCACGATAAAGGAAGAGAGAAATCCCTCCTGGTGAAAAATCCCGGCTTTCTCTCTTACTCAGCCCACCCGTCATTTTGGCGACCTGTGTGTCACCCCCGGCACCTCGCTCCCTCGCCGCGTCCTCCGCGGCCAGGCTGCAGGTGAGCCGGGGAGAGACGCCGGCGTCTGGCCGTGCCCCGACACCGAGAGCCCTCTCTGCTGTGGGGTGGCATCGCTGGGCCACCGCAGCTCCGATGAGCCACAGGACCTCCCGAGCCATGAATCAAGAGGGATTTCCTCTGGCCGGTGCAGCGCTGCCCTGGGCTGACACAGCCTGAATCACGCTCCTGCCCTCCCATTTCACTCTCCGTGGCTTGGCCTGGCTTTGTCCTGACCTGCTTTGCTCCCAGGGAGATCCCCGTTTGCCCAGTCCAAGCGCCGGGGACGGTGCTGGGCGTCCCAGCCCCGCTACAACCAGGCACAGGGAGTGAGGGACCCATCTCCCTTCGATGCAGAAAGCCCTGCGCCCACCAGTTGCAAACTGGGAGAAAGGACTGGGTGTCCCTCCAGATGGACGGGGAGAAGAAAGGGTGGGTGCCAACCCCATCCTGCCCTACGCTGCTGTTGGTCTCATCCTGGTCCGACCCAGGATGCCCATCCTGGTGTCCTCGGAGCTGGTGAGGGTGCCACACAGGAGGTGACCCATCCCCAGCATGGGTGCTGGGACCTCCGAGCCCCTCGGGACCCGTCTCTGAGCCCCGCTCCAACGTCCGACTGCCTGAGGCTGCGGCATCGTGGCCGAGCTGGCAGCCACAAACATCCCCGGCTCCTGACTCAAACCCCGCTGCAAATCGTGGGGTGAGGTTAAACAAACAGGTTGGGTTTCTGGTGGCTTTTTCTTCATGGATTCTGGGGTTTGCTGATCCCCCGGGGACAGGAATCGGTGGGAACACGGAGCAGCGCTGCCCGAGAGCTAGGTGGGACCCAGGGACACACAAACGTCACAGCCAGCCCCGATGTGGAGTCACAGCTTTTGCCAGCCATAATTAAGGCTTCAAAAGCACTTGGAGTGCATCCCTGGTGAGGAAGGTTCTGGCAAGGAGCTCAATCTGTCCTCCGCAGAGAAGAAGAAGAAATGAAGCAGGTTCTTGCCTGCACCCGGAGCCTGCGGTGCCTCACTGCTGCCTCCTCCCCGACCCGAGGGGAAGAGCAAGAGGCTGCAGGAGAAGCAGAAGGACCTGGAGCTTTTGGGATTTATCCTTCTGGGGTCCTCAGCTGGCCTCGGTGTCCCCCGGCAGCCGGAGCCCCCGAGGGCGGTGCGTTAGAGGGTTGCAAGCTCATATTTTTCATGCTTTTCATTAAGGGCAGGAGGCACCGTACCGAAGGAGGACACGAGGCTGGACCCCAGGGTCTGCACGTGGGGACGGCTCAGAGCACGGACGATTAACCTCGGAGAAACCCAGCTCTGTGCGAAGGGCTGGCAGCAGGCAGCGGTCCCTGCCCGCGGGTGCTGCTGCCTGCAGCACGAGGAGGAAGGATGAGTGCCACCAGGGTGGGGACCGCGGCAGGGGACGGTGGCCAGCGAGTCAAACCGCAGTCGTTCACGCCCCAGTTGTCACCTTAGCTCATTCCCACACCTGGGAGATGGGTTTCGACACCGCGCGTCCTTTCGGGAGCTGTGCTTTTCCCGGGGAGCGGGTGGGGGTTTGGGGAGAGGTGGGGGGGTCAGCAGGAGGGAAACACGGACACCTGGGGATGGTTCAGGAGGAGGCAGGACCGGGGCTCTGGGCACATCACCCGCACGAGGAATCACACCCGAATTCCCCGGGTGCCTGTCACCGCTGCCTGCTCCGGCTTACGCCCAGCTCCGGCTCAGCGGGAGCGGGCAGGGGCTTTGGCTGAGGTTTTCCGAGCCGGTTGGAGCTCCAAGCCAGGTGTCTGGAGCGAGGATCTGCTGCATCCCTAAGTTTCTTCCATCTTATGCCCCCCAAAAACACACAGCCCCCCGAGAGAGCTCAGACCCACCCATGGGCACTGAAGGGTGCTTCTTGGTGGGATGCCCTCAGGCTGTGCCCAGACCCCCAGTTCGGGGTCCTGGCTCCTTGCCGGGGGGTCCCACCCCAGAGGGGTCTCTGCCGGTGGAGCTGGTGGCAGTGGAGCGGTGACAGTCGCTGTTAGCGCTTCCCACGTGTCCCACCCCAGGGTTGCCTGGCCAGGCTGCTGCTGGGGATGGCGGGTGGACTGGGGACACGAGGACAAGATTTGGGGCCACCTGGGTGCTTGGCCGAGGACGGGGCTGAAGCTCAGTTGAAGCCTGCTGTTGTCACACTGGCTCTCCAGTGCAAATACTCCATCGGAGCGACTCTGTCAGGATCCCTGCGTCCCCGTGAGCCACCCCAGCGCCCTCCTGTCCCTGGTGCAGAGCAGATTCCCAGGGCAGCTCAGTCCCCAGGGAACCAGGCTGCTCAGGCGCTGGGGAGGGGACAGTTCCTCCCCTGCCACCTCCGAGCTCAGCCAGTTCCCAAGTGAGCTGGACTCCGGGCTGAAGTCTCACGATGGGCTCAAAACCTCTGCATCCAGCTGGGAGACTCATGCAACCAGCTTTTAACCCCAAGGCCCTGCAAACCCGGGGCACGGGGAGTGAGCAGGCTGCCCGGCATCGCAAATATGCAATGTGCTGCCTGGTGAAAGGCTGGCGAGTCACAGCCTGTGCTCCCGGTCCGGGGTTTGCCCGCAGGCAGCTGCCAGCAGCACATCTGGCTCCTCTGCAATGAGGCTGAGCTATTGCCTGGGCTCCAGCCCTGCTGCGCTCAGGTTTGGGCAGATCCGTGGGGACGGGGACCCCTGCCTAAGCCCCCCCCCCCCCAGATGATGCTAATCCCTTTAGGCTCTCAAATATCCTCTCCTGGCTAAACAGAGAGGTTGAATTTGAACCTAAAGGTGCTGATTTCTGGGCACAAACGAGGAGACTGGATGCCGGTACCCACATTTCAGCACCCACGTACCGACAAGGGAGGAGAGGTTATTTTTCACCTCCTCAGCTGCCAGGTCCATGGGGATGGGGCGTCTCCCAACAGTTCAGCCAAAAGAAGCTCCAAAGACCCCACTCAATGGCACAGGAAGGGTAATAAACGGCCCGGTCCTGCCCATGTCCCTGCCCTACCACTGTCCCTCACGCTGGGAGCTGCCCCGGGCCAGGGGACTCTGGCCGCTGCCCATGGACACTGTTCTGGCTTTGCTCCTGAAAGCGCTTGCAGTTATTTTTGGGCAGTAACTGCCTTTCCAAATATTTACCTTGGTGTTAGTGCCTGGCCCCGCTCGCAGCTGGGGCTCCCTCCTCTGCTCACTGCTGCGCAAAGCCGAACGCTCCCAGCCGCAGCATCCTTCACGCAGCCCCGTGGTACCTCCACGGCCAGGATCCCACCCTCTCCCCATGGGCCACTTCTCCCACCCACCTCCCCACAGCGGGTCCAGGGTGCGCGGAGGGTCACCCAGAGGATCTCTCCAGGGTAACCCAGCCCTCCAAAGCTCTCACTCCCCAACACGGGGCACTCACGAGCCCAGCTGCAGGAGAGAAGACCCCAAGACTTAAAACTCAAAAGGGGCCTGAGAAGATGCTCCAAGCACTGCACCGAGAGGCTCTGCTGTCCTCTCTCCTCCAGACAGGACCACTCATGGCACAAGGCTGGGCCAGGGACACCATGGCTGTCATCCCCGAGAGCCCGCTTCAGCCCTGGGTGCCAGCAGCCGCAGCGATGGGCGCATGGCTTTGCCCTCACCGCGGGTCCCAGTTTTTACTCTTTGTGGGTCCATGGGCAGAGTGACTCCAGCCCATGAGCTTGGGCAGCTGCCAACGGAGATGAACAACACCAAGTTTAGCGATATGACTATTTGTGTTGCAAGCAAGCCAAGAAATCCCCGGCCAATGGAGCAAAAGGCCCTTCCCCACCTCCACACCCTGCCGGAGAGCCGAGCATCGCCCTCCAGGGCTGGAGCCAAGCTGGGAGCCTTCCCAGCACGGCCCCACCGGGCCCGTGTGTTACCACCGAGGGCTGAATCACAGTATTGCAGCCACCACCGCTCTTTCAACATACAGAAGGGATTTGGCAACCCCATGGGCTATTAATAGAGGAGCGGTTTTCCCCTGGCCCCGTGCTGCGTTGGATGAGTGTGGGAGAGCAAAGCAAACTCTAAGGGAGGTAAAATGTTGAGTTTACCTAAGGAGAGGTTGGGCGAGTGGGGAAATAACCTGCAGGAACTGGAGCGGTGCCCTCTTATCGCTTGCCATCCCCACGCCGGCTCTGCCAAGAGGGAACGCTGAACAATGGCACCAGTGACGTGGCGCTGGAGGACATGCCACCTCTGCTCCCTTCCCAGCCCCGCGGAACCCCGGGTGCGGGGACACTGTGAAGGGATTGCCATGGGATGGTCCATTGCGGTTGCTGTTCTTCCAGCCTGGTCTTTGACTTCACCCGTTGGGTGCGAGAGTCACCCTGACCGGCCAGCGGCATGAGCAGCGAGGTCCCTGCGTGGACACCCACATCACCCAGCTTGGGGAGACACCAGGACGCTGTAGCTGTGGGTGTAGCCCCACAAAGAGATGCTGGAGGTGGAGCACCTCTCTGTTGGGAAGGGAAAACACAGAGAGAAGGCATTCTATGAGGAGCTGGTTCGGGCTGCTCATCCCGGCTCCATCCCGATCCCCAGCTCCAGGAGGATGGAGCCAGTGGCACCCTTGAGACCCAACCCCTGCCCATGCTGAGCGTGGGGCAGAAGGGATGGAGACCCCATCACGGCCACCCTGCAAGCTACCGCGGGCAGCGTGGGGTTGGGTGCTGTGGGTACCTGCGCCGGGCCTGCACCAGGAGCATGGCTGTATTTCTAGCAATGGAATCGCCAAGTGGAAGGGCCACCCTACGCAACGAGGAAACCCAACCCGCCCAGCTGCCACCCCTTACTTCACATCCCAGCTCCGTCCTGCCCCTGCACCCTCCCTGCCCCAGCGCAGCTCCTCTGCCACCTCCAGCCGTGCCAATACGGCACAGACCGCTTCCCGTCCCACCCCCGGACTGATGTCTGTCTGCCTGTCTGTCTCCAGATTCCCCCCCAAAGGTTGCTCCCCACCACTGCGCTTCAACCATCAGTCCTGCCCCACATCAGCAGGCAGCAAGGGCATCGCGTGGGCTCAGGGAGCTGATTTGGGTCTGGGCAAGGGGACCCCCTGGCAATGACGGACCACCCCAGGCACTGCCGAGCCACAGGACCCTTCTCCCATCCCCTCGGGCAATGCCAAGGGCACAGGGATCGCAACCCCAGGGTACCAGGATGGTTCGCATCACCCTTGTAAAATTGGATGCCCCCAAGGGTGGGCTGAGGTCTGGCCGTCTGCCTGCCCAAGGCAATTTGAGGAAGCCTCAGCAGGAGACCAGCCTCACCCGGCAACTGCAGGCAAACAGCCCCGGCCGCGGCTCCGTCACTGCCGGCAGGGCCCTGCGGCAGGGGAGGGTGCCCCATGGCCGGGATCCCGGCCAAGCCGTGCTGGAGAGGAACCTGCCCCGCCGGGCGGCGGCAGGGAAAGCATCTCCGCCAGGCTGACCCACCAGATGGGACGGAGCGACTGGTCGCCGCCGTCCCCCAGCCCTGCCAGACCCCCCGTCCCCACGCAGCGCCAGGCACCGATGAGCCCAAGGGACACAAGCCAGCCCACCAGGTCCGTGTCCTGCTTCACATCCTGGCAGCCCTGCCAGGAATCGCTGCCGCAGCAGCTGCCTGCACGCAGGCGGATGCGTCCTTCCCATGCTCCTGCCCTCCAGCATCTCCCTCCTGGGGGCAATGTCCTCTCCCACCTCCTCCTTGCTACAGCCTTCTCTTCCACCGTCCTGCGGCTGTATCCCCACGGCAGAGCCAGCCGAGAGCCTGGCCACAGAGTGAGGCTTACCGGGAGGGACTGTGGCCATCAGTGGTCCAGGATGGGCTGAGAACCAGCCGATTTGGAAAATTCACCTTCTACCGCAAGGACTTGTCTTTCACAGTCCTCGTTTTGCTCAAAGGGCTGGAAAGCCGGGAGGAACGCCACGATTGCTTCCTGATGTCCCACGGTTTGGAGAGCACCCAGCAGAGACGTCAGCGGGAGCAGGTGGGAGCGTGCCGGCTCCTGGCACCGAACGTCCGAGGGTGGCAGACGGCACGGGAGCCTCCGTCCCGCAGCCGGGTCCCCGGGGCTTTCATGATGTTCAATCCATCAAGCCCTTGGCCCAGCCACGCAGCGGGCACCTCCGTAACCATTCCTCTAAAAGCTCTTTAAACACAGAAAACACAACGTGCGCCCTTAACATTGCCTCACACTGCCGCTGCAAGCCTTCCTCCCTCCTAACTGATGGTGATGGCTCTGCAGGGCTCATCGAGGATGGCGAAAGACCAGTCAGACCACAGCAAATGGAGAATTTCCTATTGCTTCGGACAATAATTTAAAGTTTTGCTCTCCAGGACAAGCACATAAGCCTTTTTTTTGTGTGTGTGTATCATCATTTTATCTTCTGCTCAACCACGGACATTTAAACACCCCCTGCAAGGCTCCCAAAGCGCACCAAGTTCCTGCAAAAGTCCACCTTTGGCGTATCGCTGAAATAAAGTACCATCAGAGGAAGAGTTTGGTCTGAAGCCATAAATAGTCACTACCGTATCGGTCAGGAAATCTATCAGCTCTCCAGCTCAGCGTGTGCCTTGCTAGTGTCATCTAGATCTATGGTTTACCCCAACAGACGTATCTTTTGGTGTGAAACGGTTGAAAAAGGAGCTGATAGCATCAGCGTTCTTGGTGAACTTGCCTCACTTCAGCATCAGCGTGCGCCGAGTCACAGAGAAGCGGGAGGTACGCACGTAGTCCCCCGGCGATCGCTGGCTGCCTTCCACTTCTTCGCCGAGCGGTGCGTGCGGGACGGCATCCCGCTCCTCAAGCCGGGTGGGACGCACTCCGTCCCTCGCAGCTGACCCCAGGGCCAGAGCTCTCCTTCCTCCGACTCGCTCCTCGCTCAAGACCTTAAACACCCACTGAATATTTCTTTCCGCACCCATCTGTCCCAAGAGCCGTAACTATTAAAAAGAACCTTAGTGCAGGAGTGTTTCCTCCTGCGAATGAGCGCGCCGTGGGACGCAGACCACAATCGAACGGTCCCCAATATCCCTAACATCTCCTCCCTATACGTACATACCTGGCACCTACCTGCCTCCATAGATTTCCCAAAGTGCCTGCTTGCGCTACGCAATGAAAAAGACATTTTGTATTTAAAAAAAAAAATGATGACGAACTCAAAGCCAGGTCCATGCGCCCTGATGTGGTCCAGGACCCTGACCTGCACCGCTGCTCACAGTCGGCAGCTCCAGCAAATACAGCTGCTGACCTATAGAATCACAGAATGCTTTGGGTTAGAAGGGACCTGTAAAGGCCATCTGGTCCAACCCCCCTGCAGGGAGCAGGGACATCTTTAACCAGATCAGGTTGCTCAGAGCCCCGTCCAACCTCACCTGGAATGTTTCCAGGGATGGGGCCTCCACTGCCTCTCTGGGCAACCCCTTCCAGTGCTTCACCACCCTCAGGGTAAAACATTTCTTCCTTCTATCCAGCCTAAATCTGCCCTCCTTTAGTTTAAACCCATCCCCCCTTGTCCTGTCACCACAGGCCTTGCTAAAAAGATTGTCCCCAGTTTGATGCTAGCTGCGGTGGGACACGGACAAGCACGTCCCTTCCCCGAGTCACCGCAGGCAGCTGGCAGCTGCAGGGACCCGCTGCCTGGGCTCAGCTCGGGGCTCCTGGCACCCCCAAAACCAGCCGGGAGGCTCGAGCTGATGGATCCCGCTGTTGATGTGGGGGCTGAAACCTCCAAAGCTGGGACTCCCCAGCCCTCCAGGCTTGCTCCAGCCACTGCCCCTGGGAGCAAACAGTCCCTCAGCCACCAGCATCCCCACAGCAGCCCACCGGACAGCCGTTCCCCACCGCCCATCGCTTCGGTGGCAACGCTTTGCTTTGGTGGCAATGCTCCAGCATCAATTAAGCAGCACTGGGGAGAGACAGCAATTTTTGCAGCCATAAGCGAGATGTGGCACTGACCCCTAGTGACAAAGCTCCCGCCCCGATGCTGCACAAGAGAAAGGGCCGCGATTGAAAAAGGATGCGTGGCGAAGAACGGCGGGGATGCGGGAATGCTCCTTGCATTGCACAAACCCTGCTGAAGGAAGGGATCCTTCTGCTGCAGGGCTCGGCGGGCTGGGGGAGCATTCCCGTAGGGATGCACCCACCCCAGCCCGGGACACCAACCCCTCCACTCACCACGCTGCGCCCAAGACCGATGCAGATCGACTGTACTTAAGTAATTTAATTTATTTAAGACATCAAGGACAAGCCCAAATATTGCGCTTCACCTGCACCAAGCGGGAGAGGGATGCGGTAACGGCAGCAGCGGCGTCACTGGGGACAGGATGGGAAACGACCGACGCAGGGCTCGCAGGGCGCAGTGTAACGACCTTATACAGCAGAGGAATGACGGGAACTCACGGAGGATCTGTTCGCGCCCTGACCTACCCCTTCCCTTGGGAATACTCAGCTGCGTGGCAGGCTCTGATCTGTACGCTACAGTTTATTACTTTAAATACATACGTTTTGGCTCTAAGCCTGTCATTAAGGCCAAAAATGGTCTGTTTCAATTAAGGGCTTCAAGGAGAGCCCAGGACTAATGGTCTATTTCTGAGCATTTCGAAATACTCCCAACCATGTGGGCTGCTTGCAGGATGAGAAATAGAGACTTTACAATGCTCTCAGCAGTTCCTTACCATCATTTTTCCCCTCCCCAGTAACTTCAGAGCCATAAGGAGGAGGATCTGACCCTCCCGGCACATCTCAGCGGTGCTGTGGAAAGGAGCAGATATTTATTGTCAGGGCATGGGTGGGATTAGACAAAGCTTCCCCCCGAACACACGGCTCTCCCCAGCCCACATCCCACGCCGTTCTGCAGGCTCAGGTCCTCCAGCAAGGAACAACAGACCTTTTGCTGTCCCTAGGAGATGAGCAGAGGCTGAAAAGCCACTTCCCCAGGCTCTGCATCTCCCCATCCAGATACAGTTGTGAAGCAGCTCCATCCCGCACCGGGACAGCCTGTCCCCAGCACTGCCAGCCTTGTCCTTCATCTCCCTTCCCTCGCTTCCAAAGCGCTGGTCTTTCTCCAGACCTCACTCCCCGCACCGTCCCCAGCTCAGAAAGCACCAACCTTGCTGCTGTCACCGAGAGCAAAGAAAAATCGAGGCTGCAAATAACCCCCCTGGGCTTGTAACCAAGAAAATGCCAGCATTGAGCAAAGCCATCTTCCAACCTGCCCGCCCTGGGGATTTGCTGGCAAATTTTTGTCCCGGCTATTCATGGCTGTTGTGATGACCTGAGCTCTGGCCTTTGTAATAAAACTGCTTTCACCAGATAGTCCTGTTACCCCCGAGGATGAAGACGCTCACGTATTCAGTTCACAAGTCAGGTGTAAACACAAGCGGGTGCCAGTTTAAGCAGCCCTGGAGCGGGCGGCACGCTCGCCCTCCCTGCTCCACATGGTTCCAGTACAAATGTCATCGCTTTTCGAGAGCAGGGCTTGCAGACACACATCCGTAGAGCCACTACTGCAACCGGGGCGGGGAGAGAAATATGCTTTTTTATCCTAGAATCACTCACCCCTTCCTGCCTGGGGGCAACCGAAGCGCCTATGTGAGACATACAGAAACTATAGAGCAAAACTGCGCTGATTCGACTTTTCCAGCAAAGTTTGTTATGTGGGCGAGCCTCCGGCGTGCGGTGAGCTGGCCCCCGTTTCTCCCCCATCTATGGGGCAGGTTGAGCTCCCTCGCAGCAACCTCCCTGCGGATCTGCTCTCACCGCTTGCTGTGAAATGCAGCCCCAGCAGTGGGAGTGCCAAGGCGGGGGGCGTACGGACACGTCTCTGGCATCAGAAACCACAGCCACCGCAGAACGACCAGCACACTTGCAGCAGGGAGCTGATACTGAGACTTAGGGCCTGTTTTATCCCTTCACCATTAATTTACAGCTAAAAGAGCTTCTCTCCTTGGTGTAAAGGCTCATGGAGGGCTGGGAAAGTGAGAGGGTTTTCTGGGCACCGTCCCACATCTTTCACTGCCCCGGGGAAGGGGGATGCTCAGCTCTCAGAGCTCGCTGTGTCTCTTCCCCTGCTTCTCCCTTGCCGCCAGCCTCGGGGCTGTCCCCCGCAGGTCCCTCCCAGGGGACCCGACTTTCTCTGCCATCATCTCCTGGGACGGCTCCTCCCGGACAGCAGTGTCCCCACCGGGGCTTTCGGGCGGGTGCCGCTCTGGCGTGTCCCCGCGGCGGTGGGAGGTGTGGAGGGGGACCTCGGGCACGGCCATCTCCATCATCTGGAGGAAGTCGTAAGCAGGGAGAGGTGGTTTCCAGTCTTCCTCAGACAAGGTACCTGAGAAGCGAACACAGTCCCACGTTAATAAGCAAAGAGTTATGCAGCCCCACTCCACGGACGTTTTCCTTTCAAAGGAATTACGGCTTTTTTTGCTCTTCTAGTGAAAGCAGAATTAAAGATTGTTCCTTAAAGATCACCCTCTTTCCTCCCAAACTAATAACACCAGCCAAATTAAACCAGCCATGTACATCGATATTTACTGGAGCTGGCCAAGGCTATGGGGGTCCCTCCGTCCTCAGACACCCCCACTGCGAAGGTGACAGTGGGTGTCTGTCCACCAGTGGGTGGATGTTTCACCCGGGTCTCAGATAACTGCGTTAAAGACTGCGCATTACTGACAGGCCATAAGGAGTGACGGGAGACTGCTCTCTATACGGGGAGGAAGCTTTACGTCCCATTATGTGAGGCTGCTCTTTAATTTATGCTTTTAAGACTGATCACACGGTTTGTAGCACTTAAAAGCTCGAGGAAGGAGACTGCGATGGCTGGCACAGCCCGTGGCCGTGCAGCGAGCTGCTCAGCCATCAGCTCACCCCTCTGACACCCCTGAAAACGAAGGTCCCTATCTAGAGACCTACGTGACAGCCAGGTGCCTTTAGCAGTGGCGATGGAAAGAGGTGTGGGAGGTCGGCTGGCTCACGGGGTTCTCCCAGCGATTACTGGGTCAGAAATGGTGTCTTCAGCTCTGGCGAGAGCCTACGCATCCTACTCCGCCAGGCTTTTGGAAACACTTGCTTTGAAAGGCTCGTTTTAAAATTCACAAGGATCAAGTGGAGTCAACCCTATCGCCTTTCTGGAGCCTGGAGCGGGCTGGCAGCCGGTAATCCCCAAAGATCCCTGTGGCACCTATGGCTACGCATAACACGTGAGGAAGGCACATCTCCGCTGCCTTCCTCCAAAGCTTCAGCGGGCTGATCAAGGCAGGAGGGACGCAGCGAAAAGCTTCACGGTACAAGCCAACCTTTTATGTCTCAAAGACCACAGCAAAGCACCAGCTTCCTTATCCTCTCCCGTCCAAAAAAATGCTGGAAGGTGCCTAAAGAGCAGCTATTTCTGGGAGTCATGAGATTTTTTATTAGCAAGCTGTGTTTCAGAAGGTCCATTTGCAGGAACCGCAGAGCACAGCCAGGTTTGGGGATTATCGCGGGGCAGAGATGCCGATTCAGAACTATTCACGCTTGGCTCTGAACATTAAACAGTCCCGAAGCAAACTCGTGAGTGCGGGTATTCTCTTCTGGCCGGACTATTTGTACTTCTCCAGCTCAAGCTAGCATAGCTAGTTTTTCCATCGTTAAATTCCAGGACAGACAATTTATCGCACGTAGCATCTTCTCATAAACAGACCGGAGCTAACAGCGTGTGCTTAGGAACGTTACAAACGCGTGTCCACTTACTGCTGGGAATCTCCAGTCCTGCTTTTAGCTTCTCCAGCCAAGACAAGATGTTCATTTCGGTGACGGCCTGCCCCGACGGGAACTTGAATACCTGACCCCCAGCATGAAGGTTCACCCAGATGAGAACCGGCAGCGAAGGCATGGTGGCAAAGTACGCCTTCAGGACCCCGCGTCCCACTGGAGTCTTCTTCCTGTTGGGAAGAGGAGGTTGAACTCGCTCACCAGCGGTCTGGCAGCACAACAGGACTGGGAGCCAAGCAAGCACCAAAGCCCTTGGGGCACATCCAGCAAAGCACAGAGTTTTGCCGATGGGACAGCTGTAGAAGCTCACTGCATTATTTAGAAGCTCAACGCCTTAGGCGAGCCATTAGTGTCCGACGGAGAGGGAGCGGACAGCAGCTTAGATGTGTAAAGAAATCCTCGAGCGGGAGGAGCTGGGGCAAACTCTGTGGGAGGGTGTGAAATGTTTGCCGCCGTAAATTGTTAAGAACGGGTTGAGACAGGAGCGGGACAGATCCTGCAGCCCCCCGTGGTTAGCCCCTGTTTGCAGGGAGAGCTACCAGCTCCCTCCAGCCCCAGCTGCTGCCACGGCCCCATGGCTGCAGCAGGTCCGCAGGGGATGGAAGGGCAGGAGCTGGTGCAGAGGGCTGTCCTCAGGCGGTCCAGCCCCTGGGTAGCTGCTGGGTGGTTCCCCACAGCCCCAGGAGCTGAAAGGGCAACTTCCCCAAGTGACACAGAGAGCCAAAAGAGGACATCGAGATGGAGGGACAGCAAGCACACGAAGATGCCAAGTCCTTCCGGCACTATTTTCAGGCTGAGAGTGATGCTCGAGGTCTGAGCTGGCTCTCACCATGGGAATGAAGTCCTCTTTCTAGGACTGCGCTACTCTTTCCGAGCCAATGGCCCTATTCTGCTCTCTTTTGTGGCGATGCCCTTTTGCTCTGACAAAGAACAGCTCTTTCTTTCTCAGGAAGGGAGAGCAAGGGCAGATGTGTAGGTGGGGAAGTTCCAGGGGCTCTCGTTTCTTGTGCGTTACTGGCAAACAAATCGTCTTCTCTTTGAAAACATGTGCATTCCCCGTTAGCTAAACTTCAGCCCACGCTGCGAGGCGCTTCCCAGACTTCAAAGCACGTTATGATTAAGACAGTGAGGTGTCTCTGGGCTTGGGCAAAACAAACAGAGGCTAAAAATTGAAAACACAACTAGGGAGGGGAGGGTTAAAAAAAAAAAAATCCCCTCTCCTACAACTTGCTATTTCTTAGCTCCTGGATTCATTTTGTTTCTTGAATATTTTTTAAGTTTGCCTTATGGGCCACCTTCTGGCCGTCCCTTCTTCTGAAAACTTTCTTTCTCCCAGTCAACAATCAGTAATTGCCCTGTTGTGCTTCCCTCTGATTGCCGATGGAAAAATCACCATAAGACACTCCAGGAGGGCAAATTTACTTTTTTCTCCCACAAGTGACAAAAATACAAATAGCACCAGCGCCAGGGTCCAGCTACCACGCCATATCTTTGAGAACATTTTACTCTACTGAAAATTATTCCTGCAATCAATTAAACATTTACTAATTTTACTTGGTCGTGTAATTTTGCAGCTGCCCAGAACACACACTGAATCATTGCTAAATGATTTGACCTCCCAACTCATGATGACTTCAGGCCGAATGATCGCATTACCAGCTAGACAGTGTCTTCAGCAATCGCAGACTCCGCTTTTTCTTACCCTGACACGCTAAGAGCGAGCTAACGGAAAGAAGAGAAGAGGTTTTTACACACTTACAAGTTCAACCAGCAAGCCACAAACGCTTGCTGGGGTCTTCCTTTTGCCAGCTTCAGCATTTCCTTGCTTTCCATTTGACTGATGTCACCATCGCTGAACAAGATGAGGAAGGGCTTTCCGAGTTGCAAGTAGCGGGGCAGATTTTGCACGGTGATTTCTGGCTGCAAGACATCAAAACAAGAAGTTGGGGTTTACGGGGAAGAGAGAGGAGGACAAAATTAGACTTGCTGTCCTTACGCGAGGGGTGCAGGGGCTAAGCGAGGGTGTCGGGTCCACGTTGAACGTAAGGAGCTCAACAAGAAGTGTGGGTGCTGGGATCTTGGTGCGCGTTGGGGATGTCTATGCCCAACCCTGCCCATCGCGAGCCAAGTCTCCATGAGCAGCTGCGCGCTGAGACGAAGGGGTGCGAGCAGAGAAGGCAGAAGCAAGGCCAGCTCAGCCCAGCTCCACGTGTTATGGCTATAACCGGTCTCCGAAAGGCAAGAAGCAAGGAGCAGACCCTGCGAGAGGCCAAGCCACCACAGCAGTGGGGCTGCGACGATGAGCACAAGCCAGGCCATCGACTCCCAGGGTCTCCTCCCACGAGACCGCACAACAAACAGCAGATTTCTGTCCAGACTGTCTGATCCAAGCCATAAGATGTAAAAACAAATGTAACTCAGCATGATAGAAATAATGAGCAAACATATTTATTCTGCGCAGCTCCACGCTATAATCAGTGCTTCTGCAAATGACCTCAATGGAAAAAGGATACTGTTTGGTTTTTTTTTTACTTACAAAAATGTCCAGCAATTCATATCTGATCATCTGCACCATGTCCTGCGTGCTCTGTTTGGACAAAGCGATGCCTTCCACGCTCCGACCTCCGCTCCTGGCAAGGAGGAGGGCTGGGGGAGACACCGCGTATTTACGGGATCTGAAAAAGAGGGATGGGAACAAGAACCGGCTGGGGGATTTTGGCACGCACCAAATCTGCTCCACGCAGAGCTGGCATCCTGACGGTGAAAAGTGGGGACAGGGATGTAGGGGAGGGAAATGCTCCTGTTAGAGGCACAGGCACTTGCAGGAGGAAAGGGTCACCTTCCCCATCACCACCTCTCCAGCCCCTGCACCGTCCTGATTTGATGGGGAGAGATGGGGCTGACGTGTTCCCTCATCGCTTTCCGAAACAAGTACTTACCCTGCTCGCACCAGACGCTAAATATATAGACACACAAACCCAGCAATTTCTTCTGGAAAAAGACATCAGCAGCTAAATAATAGGAAAAATCCAAAATAGTCTACGCTATTTGCCCGCGCTTCTCTTTCATTTTCACACCTAAGGTTAGGTGGTGCAAATACCCACCCAGCGCTTTACTCTGCCTCCCAAGGCACACAAAAGGTCTTAGGCTCCATCCGAGGGACACCAACCTACACAAAATAAGCTCCAGGAGATCTGATTTCTGGCTTGGTGAACACAGGTGATTTTGCTGAAGTCCAGCCCCGCGTTAGAGCAACACGCGCAGCCTGCCCGCATATACTCTTGGTGGAGAAGTCAACTCATCCTTTGTTCCCCAACGTTCTTCTGGTAAGAGGGTTCAAGGTTATTTAAAGAAAAGCTGAGAAGGTGGAAAGAGCAAAAATAGGAGAAGTCTGAGCAATGAAAGGGCAGGGGGTACACCAAGACGGGAGAGCAATTTTCTGGAAGTTTGAGGAACTTCAGTCCTGAAGGGTCCAAACGTCAGCACCCAGAGGAAGGGCGCGACGGAGGAAGTCAGCTGCCTCAACAGTTTTTTTGGGGGGCATCTGTAGTTTATTTTTCAAAGGCTGTGACACCAGAATTGCGGGGGAAGTGAGTGAGGTGTAAGGACATTCTGGGTTGTGGGGGCGGGGAGGTGGAAAGCCTTTGATTCCCTTTTCAAAAGTAATCTGGTCCATCGCTTTTTTTTTCCCGTGTGAGACAGATGCCGCACGGACTCAGCCTACTGCAGAACAAACTACTTATTTTTAACGAAAGGCAGCTCATAGAAAAGTAATGTTACAACCTATTGCGCTTCACGGTTTGCTCAGGCAAGTTCAGTTTGGATGCTTATTTTAGCCGTTCTGAATGGGATGGAGATTTGTTCAAATTGGCTTTAAAAATCTCAGCGTTCGGTGGTTTAGGTCATCGATGACAAAGCAAGCGGAGGGAACTGCAGATAACACTTTTCCATGATGTTCAGCTCATACGTAGGCCTTTCACTTCCTCCATCACAGCACTTAACCTGTCTGGAAATAATACGTCCACTGCAAATTTCTAAGGGGCACCCCAGATCTCCACTGATGCCTTGATAAAGAGCAGCAGTAAGGGATGACCTTGGACTTTCCTGAGGCCTTCGAATGTTGTGAATCCTGTTGCTAAACTGTTCTTGGATTTATCCCAGCCATTTCGGCTTCCTTTTGCAGTATCCTCTGCTTTTTTTAATTTATCTTCATAAATTCAGCCCTGAGCTAAGCTTTCCCCTTTCTGCCCAGACTCCCGAGCTCCATCAGTCAAGAAAGATGAGTTTTGCACTTCTGGTTGTGGCTGGGAATCCTCCAAGCTATTAGGAAGGTCCCTAACTTTCCTCTCGGGTGTTTTTCAAATTAACCTCTATTTGCCATTGATGGTAAATAGTAAAACCCTAGAAAATTTTTAAATTCAGGGATTTTGAACTTCTCTAACTTCCACAGGTTTTGAACGTTTCCAGGGATGGGGCCTCCACCACCTCTCTGGGCAACCCCTTCCAGTGCTTCACCACCCTCAGTGTAAAACATTTCTTCCTTCTATCCAGCCTAAATCTGCCCTCCTTTAGTTTAAACCCATCACCCCTTGTCCTGTCACCACAGGCCTTGCTAAAAAGCCTGTCCCCATCTTTCCTCTAGGCCCCCTTGAAGCACTGCAAGGCCGCACTAAGGTCTCCCCGGGGCCTTCTCTTCTCCAGGCTGAACAGCCCCAACTCTCTCAGCCTGGCCTCGGAGCAGAGGGGCTCCAGCCCTCGGAGCATTTTTGGGGCCTCCTCTGGACCCGCTCCAACAGCTCCATGTCCTTCTTGTGCTGAGGGCTCCAGAGCTGGACGCAGGGCTCCAGGTGAGGTCTCCCCAGAGCAGAGCAGAGCAGAGGGGCAGAATCCCCTCCCTCGACCTGCTGGCCACGCTGCTGGGGATGCAGCCCAGGACAGGGTTGGCCTTCTGGGCTGCGAGCGCACACTGCTGGCTCATGTCCAGCTTTTCATCCCCCAGTACCCCCAAGTCCTTCTCCGCAGGGCTGCTCTCAATCCCCTCATCCCCCAGCCTGTATTGATACTGGGGGTTGCCCCGACCCAGGTGTAGGACCTTGCACTCTTTAAAGAGACTCTCTGGCTCGATCATATCTCAGAGGAGGTAAGGACTCTTGCTCCCTATGTCTAAATACATCAACTTGTTCAGCAACCTTTGATAAGGACACTGCCAGAAAACCAACAAATTCCCCATCTAATAGCTAGAGTCCAGCCTGAAATCGCTTCTCGTCTTACTGGTACCAAGTGGTTGTGTTGCTGCTTGTGACAGCTTTCTATTTATATAGCGGGGGCATTCGATGGGTAATATGAGACTTGCATTTAAACCAAAAACATCTGTAAACAAATACTCGGCGGGAATCTATGACATCTAAGTATTTGAGAAATAAATAATGACTTCGTTCAAAGCATTTCGTCCTTAATGCTTTTTTTTTTCGTTAGTTACCAACTGAGAGCAGGTGCTTGTTGAGCGAAGAGTTTTGCTAACAACATTCTTCGTGTATTTTGTATACCTTTTTCTCTAGAAAGAGGTGGGGACAGCTTTCCGTGACCCGGGAGCCACAAATATTTCCTCCTTGAGCGTTTAAGCAGAACAGCTTTTCTTTTCTTTTCTTAAGAAGGGAAGTAAGCCTGGCTCTTGCATAAGGAATTCCTGTAAGTGTTTACTTTCTACTTACAGTTGAGAAGATGAACTTCTACAGTAGCTTCACCCACAAATCACAGCCAGAATCCAAACTTGGCAGAACAAATATCTATATAAACTGTATGAACTATTCCAGCTGAACAGGAGCACGCTGCAGAGCGCGGCCGGAGCAGAAGGATGGAGGTGTATTCTTCCACGTGTCATTGCTGAGGGAACACAGGCTTCTTCTCCTGGTATCTTGTTTTGTAAGATCACCCTGCCCTCCTTTGCTTTTTCCCTTCTCTCAGCTGGGATCCTTAGAGGAGAAAAGTCTTTTAGCTTGGGGGTCAGGATTTTCACCCTGATGCTGCTGGTTGTGTCTTCTGTACCTGCCATCGCCCAGTGGTCGCCCACCCCAGCACCGCCTCGCCTCTAAGACCCAACCACGGCTGGGGCTTTGAGCACAGTTGAGTTAAAAGAGATGTACTACCAAGATATTTGCTTTTTTTATTCCCCGTGCATACGACAAAAATGCCCGTGTCTTATCAGACACGCTAGAGACGCATTCCATCTGTAAGAAACTGATGAAAATAATTCACTGTTACATTACCGGCTGTTAAACCCACACCTGGAGAACAGCCCAAGGACCTTCTGGGACTTTTCACTCTGCCTCGATAGCTAATTCCTGATGGAAATGAGATGCCAGGACAAGCTGAAGATCCCCCTTGGATCCAGCTGCATTTAAAGGCACTGAAGTATCTCTCACAGTCTAATCCAAAGCACTTGGCCCCTTGCTGGAGTGAGTCTCAATGACCCAGTTAAGTGCATGGACTGATACATGCTCAGAGCCCATTAGCTCCCATTTGGCTTAAAGTTAGGGCTGCAATTAATGCTCTTATTCAATGACATAGACATAGACTCAACAACATAGACAGCGAGATCGAGTGCACCCTCAGCAAGTTTGCAGATGACACCAAGCTGAGTGGGGCAGTTGACACGCCTGAGGGACGGGATGTCATCCAAAGGGACCTGGACAGGCTGGAGAGGTGGGCCTGTGCGAACCTCATGAGGTTCAACAAGGCCAAGCGCAAGGTCCTGCACCTGGGTCGGGGCAACCCCCGATATCAATACAGGCTGGGGGATGAGGGGATGGAGAGCAGCCCTGCGGAGAAGGACTTGGGGGCACTGGTGGAAGAAAAGCTGGACATGAGCCNCCTGCGTCCAGCTCTGGAGCCCTCAGCACAAGAAGGACATGGAGCTGTTGGAGCGGGTCCAGAGGAGGCCACAAAAATGCTCCGAGGGCTGGAGCCCCTCTGCTCCGAGGACAGGCTGAGAGAGTTGGGGCTGTTCAGCCTGGAGAAGAGAAGGCCCCGGGGAGACCTTAGTGCGGCCTTGCAGTGCTTCAAGGGGGCCTAGAGGAAAGATGGGGACAGGCTTTTTAGCAAGGCCTGTGGTGACAGGACAAGGGGTGATGGGTTTAAACTAAAGGAGGGCAGATTTAGGCTGGATAGAAGGAAGAAATGTTTTACACTGAGGGTGGTGAAGCACTGGCACAGGTTGCCCAGAGAGGTGGTGGAGGCCCCATCCCTGGAAACATTCCAGGTGAGGTTGGACGGGGCTGTGAGCAACCTGATCTGGTTAAAGATGTCCCTGCTCAGTGCAGGGGGGTTGGACCAGATGGCCTCTACAGGTCCCTTCCAACCCAAACCGTTCTGTGATTCTGTGATTCTACCCAATCAGGAACCGACCAAGAAAGCCTTGACTTCGCCTTTAGCATATTTGCAGGAGGAAGGCTGCCATAGTCTTTCAGCATTCTTCCTCCAGAAAGAGGGTGCACCTCCCCAAAACTCTGTCTGGAAATGGTGAGAATGTCTTTCTCTTGCCAAGTGGAGGGAAACGGGTGGGCACATCTTTCAAGAAAAAAACATCCATGGTAAGATTAACTGGTGAAATGACAGAGGTAGGTTCTTCCCCATCCTTGGCAGTTGCAAACGTCTTGCAGCCAGATGCGAGTGCCCACTGGGAAGGTGGATGAGACCAAAGGGGTTTAACGCCTTTCACCGTGCCGCAGAAAGGCAGTCTGCTCCACGCCAAAACAGCTCCATGGAAAGACAGCACTTATTTGAGGGCTTTCAAACCATTTCCCAGCACCCAGATGCAATGCCCACTCCACCGCTAGCCAAGAATTCCTTGGGACAAAGCCTGCCAGCAGTCATAAGCAGCCTCTTTTTTGGCTGCTCTTGGCAACTGGGGGCAACCGTCAGAGCAAGACTCACGTTTACACCCCTGGCTTTGCAGCAACCCCCTTACGCTCCCCTTCCCCACGTCCACCTCAGCATCAGGGCAGGGAAGAGGAGACGAGAAGGTGAAGGGACTGCAGAAAGAGGAAGACCTGTAAGAATTCCTCACTTCTTCCTGATGGAAAGAGAAGGGCAGAGCTGTTTTTTTCTTCCTCACACACTGATCCTAGCTAGAGGGCATCATTTTTCCAGCCTGACTTTTTCCCCATTTAAGTTTTGTCCTGTTTGCGTGAGGAACCCAACAGATGCAGGAGGGGCTGGCACAGCTGGAGAACTGAAAATGTCTAGGGTGAACTTGAAGAGCAGGAAGGGAGATGACCGTTCCTTACACCAGGGCTAAATGAGTTGACCATGGACAGGTTGTAAATCAGTGGCAGAGCCAGGGCTACATCTCTCTCTGGCTGAGTCCTGACCAATCTCCTTACAGGACTAAGTCACTCGTAGCTGTTTGGGGCTGCTGCTGAACACTCGGCATGGCCAGTGACACTTGCTCTAGGCATTGGCTTTCACTAAATGCAGATCGGTTTGAATTTTCACCAAAGAAAAAGAGAAACAACTTACAAAGACAAGGTATCATCTTCCAAATACATCCCCATCGTTACACGGCCACTTAAGATGTTTCCTGCCTCTTCGAAAGCTTCCCTGGCTGTAAAAAAGACAAAGGTACAAAAATAAACAATAGAAAGAGAAGCGTCAGCTTCCTCCTGGAAACCGAATCGCTGTCTGCATACATAACTCCCTCCCACAGCAAACTGCCAGTTGGGAACAAAACTACGATTAGAGGCTCATGAGAAATGGATGCATCTCATGGCCGCAGGCTATGGGAGGAGGACTTGGCAGCGGCTGAAAGGATCAGAAGGAAACTTCCTATTATGAGAACAGTATTTGCTGTTTAGCCACCAGCACTGAGGTTCCAGGATCTGCACGACAGAGGCACTGACGGAAAGTGAAATGTCTTTAAGGACTTAAAGTCCATAAGCGCTCCTAGAAACAGGAGACCGATTATAAACCTAAAAAGAAATCTTGCAAATCTCAGTGACCTTTTGGAAATGATTGATGATGACTTAACTGGTGTAGCACTAAGGGCCCAGCAGATAAACCAACCTCTCCCCCAAGTGTCTTTTGGTTTTATCCAGTTCCTCAGAGCAGGCAGGGTCTGTTACAGGCACCCAGCTAGGATAGGGAGGATCAAAAAGCTGAACGCCTTGCAGGAACGGCGTGCTCCATCGCTTTGTGCAGCTGCAAGGAGAGGGCAGCACCTCTGCCTTTGCAGCTCAGCATAAACCCACGTGCACTGGCTGCTGGGGTCCACCACTCGCCTTACCGAGACAGAGAGGTCAGGTAGAGGATGGGAGGAAAGGACTGGGTTGGGGCTGTCTTGATCCATCACAGCTGAATCTACTGGGTTGGGGCTCTCTTGATCCATCACAGCTGAATCTACTGGGCTGGGGCTCTCTTGATTCATCACAGCTGAATCTACTGGGCTGGGGCTCTCTTGATCCATCACAGCTGAATCTACTGGGTTGGGGCTCTCTTGATCCATCACAGCTGAATCTACTGGGTTGGGGCTGTCTTGATCCATCACAGCTGAATCTACTGGGTTGGGGATCTCTTGATCCATCACAGCTGAATCTACTGGGTTGGGGCTCTCTTGATCCATCACAGCTGAATCTACTGGGCTGGGGCTCTCTTGATCCATCACAGCTGAATCTACTGGGTTAGGGATCTCTTGATCCATCACAGCTGAATCTATCCATGCTGAGAGACCGAGAGCAAAAACCCAAAACCAAGCTGACTCCAGGGCTGGTTTATGCCCTGATAAAACATCCTCAGTTTTAGGCAGCTGGATCCACGGGAGAGGCAAGCTTTGTGAGAACATGCAAGCCGTAGTGTGTGAGCTTGTAAAATACAGTTATAGATCAGAGATCAAAACCGCTGCTGCCAAAGGTAGGGTGAAAATGGGGCGGATTTCAACACCACCCCCCCCTCCCCCTTTCTATTGAGCAATTGAAAGCAACAAAAAAGGCTCTTCCGACTTCAGGAGAGTGAGAAATCACACTCTTTGGAGAAGTCAGGTTCTCCCAAGAGTTAAGGTTACATGTCAGATGCAGCCATGATATATGTTGCTTTATAACTTAAATAAGACCTCATTCAGATGCTATTTGTTGTTCCTCATAACGTTCACCGTCATATCACAACTGGCCAGCCCAAGCTCTTGGGACCGGTGACTCAGACTTGAATAGACCGAGGCTGGCTCACAACTGGTCACTTTTTGGTTCTTTGCCTCCTGCTTTCCAGCTACACTCAAAGCCGTATTTTCCATTGTGTTTTCCTGGAACCACAGGGACCACAAATTTTCCTTTATACTACCTTCCTTTCCAAATGGAAGCTTAGATCTTTAAAGGAGTGGCTCACTGAGGGTTCAGACGTTGTAGGAAACAACACGCATACAACAAAGCTGGTGACACAGCTTGGCTGCTTCATCTTGTGATATAAGATCCAACCCACAGTTGGATGGGTTTGACGTTGGTTTCCAGCTCTTTGGTCTTTGGTCGCTTGACTTTATCAGTGCCGAAAGAAAAGGAACCCATAGGACCAGCTGATAAGGATCCCTGAGAACTTCACCAACAAACCCCTTGTGAAATTGTCTGTGTCCCAGCTACTGGAGAAAAGGCCACGGGGCAGACCATCAGCCCTCCCTGTGCCATAAGACACTAAAGGACACAGCCTGACACAGAAAGAGCAGGCTGACATCCAAACTTCCTCAGGAGAGCACTTCTACAGGCATTTAACTTTAAACCCTCGCTTGAGACGTAAGCCCGTGTCGAAGTGCTGCCCTGCAGCGTCCCTGGCTGCAGGAATTCTCTCCTAAATCAGGACAACCTTCAGCAGAGCCCAGGCTTACTCCTTTCATCAGGGTCATTCCCGATGAGATCTTCCCTCCCTATCACACTTCCAAATTTTTCCGTATTTTGGGGTCTGTGCCAGATCCAGAGCCACGCACCAGCCTTCATTTCTCAACAGCTCACAGCGACGGTCTCTTAACTCGGTGCAAGAAACCCCCAAATTCACACAGCTCCACTACAGACATGAAGCACTTCCAAAGAAGCTGTTTAAATATTTCCTAGAAAATCAGTCCCCCCCCTAAGAGCACGGTTTTATTTATTTTATTTATTTTATTTGATTCCCCGCAGGGCTTGATGATGCACTGCAGCACACGCCTCCAGCTGGAATCCCAGGTGCCTTCCACGAGAGCTGCCCTGAATTGCACAAGCGCAGCTTCGCTGCAGGATTTGGGACCAAGAAGGAAGAAAACTGCCAGATGAGGAAGGGTCTACAGCTCCTGCAGGGTTTTCGAAGGCAGGATCTGAGCATGACCCCTCATCCCTCTAGCAGAAGGCATCTCGTGATGCCGCACTCTTCAGCAGCACGTATAGCATCTTCGCGTGCCTTCTTCACTTGGTTTACACCGACGCTGGCAAGCCCTACCATGTTACCAGAGCTTTGCAGAACACAGGCATATTTTTAAACATTTACTGCACGGTTTAGGACAGAGTCTTACTTCCAAGTATGCTTCCAGTTTCTGCATAGCAAACAAATTTCCCTCCTATAAATTCTTCAAGTTTCCAGGAAAATGCTCGTCCATTGCCCTAGTAATGCTATTCACTTCTTTGTAATAAATTCTAATTATGATTTTTCCGACCAAGCCCCTTTTATCTCACAGTCACTGAAGGGCTTCTTAGCATAGTTTTGAGGCGAAGCGTTGGAAAAAATCCAGGGCTTTATTTAACCGGACATCTCGTTGCTCTGTTTCAGTTAACTAGAAATGGCAACGACACAGTGCGTCGCTGGTTCAGGTTAGAGCAGGAATTCTTGCTGTGAGAAAATCGTTGGAAATTCCAGGTAAGTCTGCAGGCTGATAAGAGCAGCAATGTGGTTTCCCTGACTTTGGCCTGGGTTTGGTGCCAGACCAGTTGGCTCCAGTTCTCTGCTCCCTCAGGTCGTTCCGCATGATGCTCGAACACCCCTCAGGTTACAGGCAGTGACAGCACCACGTACCTCATCTCCCTTGGCATCTGCGGCTGAGTTACCCCAGACTGCGGATCCGTTCCAGATTGCAGACTGAGTGTGCCCGGAGGGAAGAGGCAATCTTGCGTGCTCCGCACAGAGCTGTCTGGAAACCTCCAAGACTCTTGTTTGCACAGAAGCAAATAACTTCTCCTATATAGGAAAGAGCCTGAGCTCACACGTCCAGCTGGATCCAGGCAGGTTCCTTCCATGGACCCCTCTCACCATCCCCATGTTGCCCAAGGTCCTATCACGGGGCTATTCCAGGCTCCACTACTGCTGAGAGTGGAATATGTGGATAGAGGGGGGATTTTGGAGCTCAGCTGATGAAAACCAGGCAGAAACGGGCTAAACGTTTTTTGAGATCAAGATTTTCTGCTATATTTAACAGACGTAGACCTTCCAGAAGGAGGCAGGCATATTAGCTGTCAGCTGGCTCGGTGAACACAGCCCAAGTGTTTTCTGGTTGGTTCCAGACATTTTATTTTGTTCTTACCTCTGAGCACAGTGGATTCCCTCTGGACCTCCTCATGTGAGAAAGTAGCTTGGTTTGCATTTAACCAAAGTTTACAGGCACAACGGAGCTTCAAAATGAAAAAATAGTCTGAAATTTTGATCTTAAGACAGATCAGAAAATTCTCCTTTTTTTAATGCAGTAATTCCAGGGGTAGCTGGTAACTGAGACACCGTGGGGCTGGAAGGTCCTAGCTCTCCACTGCGGATCTGACTGAAGCATGACATGATGTTCCCTTTCCAGACCGACTTCGTTCCCTCTCCCTTGTTAAGACGGTGTGATTGTCACATGAAAAATCACTGTAGCTCTCAGGTCAATTTTCCCATCTTTCAGAAAGGCCGTGGAAAGCCAGTGGATGCTGGACCACAGCTCTGGCACGCAACGAATGATACTGGAGCAGTGTCTGAGGGACTAACAGCACCCCATGCAGCAGGCAGGGGAGGGAGAGCACGACCGCTCCAAGTTTCAGCCACTGGCCAGGACTACGCTGACTGAGACTACAAAATGAGACAAATTCAAACAAGTTCAGAACACTCCTTCCAGCAACTATCCTTAGCATTTCTAGCTGATGTGCACCAGTCTGGGGGCTGTGCCCACCTATTTCAAAGTCCACAAGCGGATTTCATTGAGTTATTCACATTTCATTCCTTTTGATGTAAGAAATGTGTATTTTACCTTATTGCTGCTTTGTTTTTTTTAAAAAAAAAAAGGTTTTGGATTGCGTGTTGGTTGCAAGAGCTGGGACTACCACATTTGCAGGAGGAGATAACTATCAATCCAGTAGTGGAAAGCGCTTTAAGAAAGAGTATGTTGTGACACGTTGTACATGGACTACAAGAAGAGGCTGATGGATCTGGGCTTGCTCAGTCAGAGGCTAAGAGGAGATTTAATGGCAGCCTACAACTACTTTGAAGGGGACTCATAAAGAGGACAGAGCCAAACTCCTCACGGTAAGGGACAGGAGATACAACAGGGACAACAGGCGCAAATTGTGGCTTGGTAAGTTCAGATTGGACATCTGCAAAAATTTCTCTGCAGAGGCAGGTCACCCAGGGCGCTGTTGTTTTGTCCCATGTCTCAATCTCTGTTGGGGTTGTCGGATGCTACCACACTGGGTGTAGTAAACATGCCTGGCAGCTGAATGTCCTCTGAGCCAGGATACGGACCTTAGGTCCCACACCTGGAATCACCTGCTATCTTCTTCTTGCAAAAATAAAAAGGGTGGTGCCAGGCAGGCTCTGATGTGAGCAAGCACGCTTAGAGAAAATGAAACACGGAGGAACTTCCAAGCACCTGGAATCGTTCCTCTCCCATCAGGAGAGATGATGCTTAGTGCACAAGTACGACACTAACCTTCACTCGAGGCTGTGCTAAATACTCCTAGAAGCGAAGTGTGGTGATAGGATGACAGCTCAGATGGAAACTCTCCTCTTAAATACCCTTCTGCTTCATCAATCGTGGCCAGCTTCAGAGGGCAGGAAACTCGGCTCCTACGGAAAGGCAGAGAAACAACATGGGCTGCCTTCTTCTTCACTTTTGGGATGAAGAGACAAAAGGGCAACCTCAACCCAACAATGCCCCAACCCAACATGACAACCGTTACGCCTCATTAGAGAGAAAAAAAATCAGTCGCCGGGGAAGGAAGGACAATGCCTACTCACAGAAAGGCACTGGAGCTGGTGATGGGGAAGAGAGAACAGCCCTGAGCCAAACTGGTTGCTCTGAGATCCTTGGGATCCCCACTAAAAATAACAGAGAAGGAATTCCAGCAGAGAGAGAGGGACAGTGACAACAGATGGATGCACTGTCCAAGAACACATGTTCTCTGACATCGAAAAGCACAAAAAAAGTTATTAGGCTAATTTCCAAACCAGGTCCACAATCAGATCTGACATTATTTTTCCAAAAAGCATTTCCATTACACAGGCCGTGAAGTATCCAGAACATCATCCAGCAGATGTGCCAATCTGACTGTACGGGGACTCATTAACAGACACTTACAGCATGATGAAGCTGGTCAGTTCTTCGGTTTCCCACATGCCATCGTACACTACTGATCGCTCTCCCTTCTCATAAATCTTGATGGTAGGAAACTGAGTGACATTCTCCTTTGTGCAAACGCCAGGCCAGTCCCAGCAGTTTACCCGAGAGAGCAAAACCCCCCGAGTTCCTGGAATGGAAAACAAATACGTATAAATAATATGCCAAAAAAAAAAAAAAAAAAGAGAAATGGTTGAAAAAGAGAGCTTTCTGTGAGCCTCTTTGGATATTATCGCATATATTTGTATTAACGCTGGCAGAACTCCTTTGCCGTGCATCCTCCAGGGCTGGATCCCAACACACGGAGCGAACCCAGGTGGGCCAGCACTGAGAAGCTGCTGGACCATCCCTGGAGTCCAATGCTGCTTTGTGTGGGCAGGAGGTCAAAATCCAGCCCCGAATACACAATCCCTTTGAGTACAGGCTATCTCCCTCTTGAAATCATTCATGGGTACACCTTACACTTTTGAGCTTAACTATTTCCAGCCTGTGAACGCATTAAATACCCCAGCGGGTGTGCATTGATCCAAACACACCATGGAGAGAATAAACTCAGGGAAGCGGTAGGTTGCACTTCTCAGAAGGAAATCCCCAGAGACATTCAGATCTGGCTGGTTACTCAAAGCAACACCATGAAACCCCGAGGCAACTGTCCAGGAGCATAAAAGGCAGTAAGGAAAGGTACTGGAAATACCTTAGGAATAAGGCCAAGACAAAGAAACGATGCAGGCCCACACTTACAGGAAAGAGGGAAGATAAAGCTTGGCATGGAGGAGGGTGATGCACTCAAGGCTTTTTCATTTATTAAGGTGCCCAGTATTGAAAAGCGTCTGTTCTACCTAAAGTGTGGAGCTCACCACACAAGGAGCGGTTAAAGGTCACATAAACGTGATAGATGTAATAGAGGCTGGCAGTCTGATAGCATTCACCCTACCCTACCTATGCAAGCTGCTCATCTCCAAGCCACTAGCAGGTACCTTTAGGACTTTAAGAAAGAGCCTGGGGTCTCACAGGTAAGGGAGAGGGAAAGGGAGAGGACTTGGGAATTACAGAGCAGTCAGTCCAGCTTTGGTTCCTGGTACCTGGTTCCAGGTACTGTACTGCTGGACATGAGCCAGCAGTGTGCGCTCGCAGCCCAGAAGGCCAACCCTGTCCTGGGCTGCATCCCCAGCAGCGTGGCCAGCAGGTCGAGGGAGGGGATTCTGCCCCTCTGCTCTGCTCTGCTGAGACCTCACCTGGAGCCCTGCGTCCAGCTCTGGAGCCCTCAGCACAAGAAGGACATGGAGCTGTTGGAGCGGGGCCAGAGGAGGCCACAAAAATGCTCCGAGGGCTGGAGCCCCTCTGCTACGAGGACAGGCTGAGAGAGTTGGGGCTGTTCAGCCTGGAGAAGAGAAGGCCCCGGGGAGACCTTAGTGCGGCCTTGCAGTGCTTCAAGGGGGCCTAGAGGAAAGATGGGGACAGGCTTTTTAGCAAGGCCTGTGGTGACAGGACAAGGGGGGATGGTTTTAAACTAAAGGAGGGCAGATTTAGGCTGGATAGAAGGAAGAAATGTTTTACACTGAGGGTGGTGAAGCACTGGAAGGGGTTGCCCAGAGAGGTGGTGGAGGCCCCATCCCTGGAAACATTCCAGGTGAGGTTGGACGGGGCTCTGAGCAACCTGATCTGGTTAAAGATGTCCCTGCTCACTGCAGGGGGGTTGGACCAGATGGCCTCTAAAGGTCCCTTCCAACCCAAACCGTTCTGTGATTCTATGATTCTACTAAAAAAGCTTTTTATGGGTCTCACCAAAGCGATAAACTCAAGGGATTCATAAGCAGTGAAACAAATGAACGTTGGTTCCCTGCATGCTCTCCATGAGCCCCAGACACAGTGCCTACAGCTCCAGCATGTCCTTATCAGCCTTTCCTTCACCTGCAGGTTGGGTGATGACCAGCACATGCTGCTGCTGGTCCATGGCTAAGCCTGTGCTAACCGGCTGGCCCGTGAACCATCACTGGCTTCACTAGCCACCACCCCTTGGTTGCCAGCCTCGCCTAACCTGCCTCCTACCTCCTTGCAGGCTTGACCAAGGACAGCAGGGCTGTGTACAGTCCTCAGGCCATACGTCGTCCATGCCCAGTGCAGGAATGCCATATCTCAGAAATCTTCATGCCTTTTTGTTTGAACAGGATTCAAGAGTTACATGGGAAAGATGGGATGAAACCTAGAGACAAGTACACACACGGAGGCAGACCATCACAAAGTGTCCTTCAGAAACCAGGATCAGGGTAGGTGACGAGGATTTCTCAAGAGTGCGGCAGATCAAACCAGCCAAGCCTTCTCCTCTGTCTGTCCGGGGTTTGATACTGATCACTAGTTTCGTTAGAGGCCTGGCTGATGGAATAAAACGCACACATCCAATCTGCAAATGATCCCAAGCCCGGAGGGGCAGAAAGCAATTTGAAGGGCAAAGTGTAACAACAGCAGCATTCTGTAATGAGAAGCTGCAGAAAAGGGCAAAGCATGTTCTGGGATGAACTCTCAACAGCGTCTGCAAGGCACAGGAGGAAAACGATGCTCTTCTGTCCTGGTGAGACCTCTGCAGAGCCCAGCAAGTCAGGCTGGGAAACATGTTTTTGGAAAGGCTTAAGCAGATGAGAGAGAATTTGGAGAAGTTTGGAAGACAAGATTCCTGAGGAAAAACCCAAAGAACTGTGTTTCTTTTGGTTGGAACTTGCCTGGAAGAAAGAAACAATAAAATCTAACAATATGTAAAGTCTGCTCTGGAGGCGACAGTGAGACCACTCTCTGTTGCCAGCTGGGCAAGGACAAGCAAGAACCCATTCCCAGGTAGGGAGGTTTGACCAAATATTAAAACAAGCTACGGAGAACCAAGCACAGCTGAGTCTTTTTGGCAGAGAAGCTGTGGAAGGGTTTTAATTGCAGGTTAGAAACGTGCCTGCCAGCAATGGGCAAAGCATCTCCACAGACAAGGGTGAAAGCAGAGGTGACCTTAGCACGTGTTCCCATCCCCTATCCCTATGTCCCACTGGACCATTTTTCCACAACCCTCATTTTAGGTTCTGCTTTGCAGCTCACATGAGGAGTTTGCTGCTCTTCTGCCTCGTATCAAACTCGTGTACGGAAAAAGCAAGCGGCAGCACGGAGCTAAGGGTCTGCGATTCCACTCAGACAGTCAGGAGTTGTCAAAACACTCCACAAGAGCAGAAATGGTTTGTGTCGTTCTCCAGGCTCTGAAATAACATCTCAAATTAAAAGGCTGACCTGGATTTATTTCACATCTCTGACCCGGTATAGCTGGTTCTCATCATCTGTTACCACATAATCTTGTGTCTTGCCCAACTCTGAAAAATAATGACATGGAAATAGGGCTTTGATGTCTTGTTAAAATTGAGTTGCAAGGCTGCTCTAAGATCCCTCAAATATGAGTTTTAGTATTCGGACACTACCTTGGGGAATTACGCACCAAAAGTGCTCCAGAGGAGCCCCATCTGGCCTGAGAAACACCTCGTACAGGATGATCACTCTCCCATCCCAATCTGCACCATATTATTAATCACTGAACGAGCCGCAGTTTCAGGAGTTGAGTAACTCAGCAACAGGCTGTTCAGCCCTGCGGTAACTGTTGAGCTGCTGGATGGGAAGAAAGGTGAAAGAGGAACACAAGATCCTACCGTTCTGTGATTTTAGGTGCTACTAAAACCAGCAACCGCGAGAACCTCTGTCCTAGGAGTCTTATAAAACCAGGAGAAGACAAATCATCTATAGGGAACAAGAAAAATCAAGAATCCTTTAAACTTCTAATCCTTTGGAGGGCAGGACTGGCATTAGAAACAGCTCACTTGAAGAGCTGGTCCAAAGGCTACAACATGAAAGAGAAGTTATGTATGAAGTGCTGAACTTCAAGAGGAGGAACCCAATACGGAATGGGAAACGACTACCTGGACAGCGTCACACAACGGACTCCTAAATCCTTACTTCAGATTTAGGTTCCATGAATATACATTGCTAAATCACGCAGGCTATTTTCATGCCTTTGAACTACAACTTCAGACCCCTGTCTTTGGAAGTCACTGGTCAAGAAGACTCCACAAGCACAGAAGAGGGAAGCAGAACTGTTTTTCATCACAGTATATTGCTCTTCGTAGATATTGGTTTCCTCTCGTCTTTGCAAAAAAGGCCAATGACACACCTAAGAAAAGCTCAGCACTGTCTCACCTTCACATCCTCAACTCCTGTCCCAGGGGTGCTGCTTCCATAAATTCACATCTTGCAGAAGAAAACAAGAGCTGCAGCAGTTAGCCCATGGCAGTCGGAATGGCACGCTCTTGCTGCAAGAGCAGAAAATGCGCTCAGTTCAGCAAGACGGAGATGCTTCTCTTCATCTCTTGCTAAATTGGATCTCTCAACAAAGGGAAAACACTTGGGGGGCTATAAACTTAATTTCGCGATGATGTGCTGAACATCTGTTACTGGATGATTCACAGGGTCATTCCAGTCTCCAACCCTTCTTCATTCCCTTACGCTTGATCGCACAGGGCCTATTCTCAGTGCCATTTTGCAGAAAGAATTGGCATCAAAAGTGGGACCCGGTTCTGCAACTCAAAATGTGCCTCTGGAGCGGGTGACTCATGCCTCAGACAGCGGGTCCGGGCTTCTCAGCCCTTAGGAGGAAAGCTCCACCCCAGAGAGCAGACAGGAATACCAGCGCTTCTGGGGGAGCTGAGAGGTTGCCCCAAAGCCATACCCCATGTTGTATTCTCAGTCCTGCATAGCTCAAGGTCTTCTTGCTGATCCAGACTTCTGTCCCTTGCACTGCTGCGTCTTCTCTCATCCTGGCCATAACTGAGAGCCCAGGGACCCTCATCCTTTTAGGACTTCCAGTTCCCCTGGTAGCCCGCCTGTGACTGAGGCTCCCTCAGCAGCAGAGACAAAGCATCTCCAGATCCACTAATGTAGCCGTTCCCCGTCCTCTCCGAGCCCGCAGCAGGAAAAGCAGACTGGAGTCATTCCACAGGTCACATCTGGCCTGGGAGTCTTTGGTGGGATCTCACTGATCACAGAGGAAAGGCCCTGACCCACATCAGTTCATAATCTCTGTTGAGAATCTGCCTGTGGCTGCTTCTGTGTACCGAGATTGTTATCAAATGATTCAAAAAACACATGGTGAAAGCTTGGCCGCGCAGAATCCGCCAAGGTTTGGCTGCTGGCTCAGGAAGGGGCAGGGTTTCATCCACTGACTCTCCCAGGTTGCTCCTCTAGCTGGTCTGACCGCTAAAAGAAACCCCAAACCATCAACAACCATAACATCTCTACCACCACCACCACCAACAACAACAACCCTCCCTGAGCTTTTCTGTTTATTCCCGGGATTTCAGTCCAGATCAAAGCTGCTGGTGACTTTCCCTTCATGCAAACTATGAATGCAGAACCGCTTTCATCCAAACCACAGCACTGTCCACAGCGTTCCCAGAAGGGTTTCTTGTAAGCAACTCCCACTGCATCTGCTTCCCAGAAAGCTGGCTGGGTCCTCTCCAGACATGAGCCCACTGCTGAGAGCTCAGCCCGAATCCTGCTCGTACTCTGCAGGACACGGTGCCCAGTCCCAGGGGAGTGCCGTCACTAGGAGGAATGAGCCTTGATGATGAAGAAAAACCAAGAGAAGGCACCAGCCACCTCCAGGGGTGCCAGAACAACTCTCACCCAGATCCACGCGACTTCCCCGCTGTGCTGCAATGAGTTGGGGATGAAGCCACCTGAGTGTCCCCTGCAGCCAGGGGGACAAAGAGGCATCTCTGGAAGAAATTCAGCCCACGTAAGAATGGTGGATGTGCAGAAGAACCCACCTCTCTCCACTAACCGTAGAGAGGGATGGGGCTGAAGACCTGAATGAAGGTGAATCGGGGCTTACGCTGCTCAGGAACCACTCAGACCCTCTTGAAGGATCACTCCCTCCTGCCTTTACTACCAGACTACCCGATGTGCGCTGTCTTTAAGTGTTGCTGATTCTTCACCGTCACATGTTATTTATGGAGTTCTGTGGCCGCCTGCGAGAATTCCCATGTAATTAAGCCAGTCTCCAGGCCCTGAAGGCACCAGCATTGTAAATTCTTCCCCTGACACCATCCTGCCCCGGTGGATCTGGGCCTGCCCACACCTGTCTGTCACACTTTCCACCAAAGCTGGGGCCAATTACTGCTCCTTTCCAGATCAAGTACTTCCAAGGACAGGAGATCTGATGTGCCACCCAGCACGTTGATTTGCTGCGCAGCATGTAGTGCATCTCCTTGGTCTTTGCAGGACCTAGCACTGAGGGGCACAAACAGGACCCTGTTTCCATGATGCAGGCTACAGTGCCTGTTGTTTGCCTGCCAAAGCCCACCCTGTGTCACCCACTGCCGCTGGTGCTCTGCCCTGGCCCTACCCATGCTCTTGGGCATTCATCACCCAGCCACTGTGCCCACCAACGTCACCGTCATCATCATCACTGCCATCGCCATCATTCATCACGCAGTCACTGTGCCCACCAACATCACCATCGTTCATCACCATCATCCATCACGCAGTCATTGTGCCTGCCAACATCACCATTGTCATCACCACCACCACCATCATCCATCACGCTGTCACTGTGCCCGCCAACATCACCATCGTCATCACCATCACCACCATCATCCATCACACTATCGCCGCGCACAGCAACATCGCCATCTCAGCTGCAAGGCAGCTGGTGTGTACCAATTTACACCAAAAACATAACGTGACTGCAGAAGGCTGCATTCCCAGTCCCGTGACTTTATAGAGGCACAAACGGACCGCAAAGGTCCCTAAATAAGAAACAAAGGACTCTTCCTAAGCAACCTGATGCGGGTATGCCTTCCTTAAGAGTCTGAGGGGAAAAAATGAGTATACTCTGGGTGAGGGAGTGAGGTACCATCAATATCCTCCCAGTCTTCGGGTTTCTACTGCCAGGGCAGGCGCATGCCAGCTGTAAAGCACTCAGCCCTGTGGCACCTTACCTTTCAGGTGATCGGCCACCTCGGTGTAAGACTGCAGCACTGCCAGGGACACTGCCTCCCCTGAAACACAGGACAGACACAGCCTTGAGGGACACACAGGTGACAGACCAGCCCCAGCTTGCTCTCTGACAATGTCATGTTACGATTCTCTGCATCCTAAGGCGCTTCAAGCTCTGAAAGACTTAAAACGAATAAGGAAAATTGGACTTTGTGCTTCTGTGCAGCCTCAAGTTGCTCCAGGGGAGGTTTAGATTGGATATTAGGAAAAACTTCTTCACGGAGAGGGCTGTCAAGCACTGGAACAGGCTGCCCAGGGAAGTGGTGGAGTCCCCATCCCTGGAGGTATTTAAAAGCCGGGCAGACGAGGCGCTTAGGGACATGGTTTAGTAGTGGACAGGTACGGTTGGACTCGATGATCTTAAAGGTCTTTTCCAACCAAATGATTCTGTGATTCTATGACAGCAACCAGGTTGTCTAGGCTATCCCATGAGCCCATGCTACCACAATTTCCCCTCTTGTCCTACATTCGGTCCCTGTAAAATGAAGGTTAAAAACCTATGAACGCCGATATCTTCTATACTGAGAGATAACTGTCTTCACACAGTATCAGTCAATGAGAAGAACTGATTTAATCTGATTGCTAACAGTGGGTGGAGGCCCATGGGGCAGGACGCGGCACTTATTTATTGTTTAAACTTGTCTACAGGATCACCATCTTACAGAAAGCGTGGCGAGCAGCGCAAGCGTAAAAAAGGGACAGCCAGGCCACGTTTCATACTCACAGCTGGCATAAAACAGCACCACCGTCCGGGCAGTCTCCGAGAGGGCAGAGTGGAAGGTCTCCTCTGTCAGGACAAGGATCTGCTCCAGGGGCAGCTCTCGCTTCTTGTCCCTGGAAACCGCTTCCACCACCTGATCATCCTGAATGTCTGCAAGGGACCCACAGCCGTGCGTCAACACAGGTACGCAGACAGGGCAGAGGGAGCTGCAGCCCATCAGCACGTTTTTGTAAGCAGAGGGAGCTGTGCCACCCCATCAGCACGTTTTTGTAAGCCAGCACCTCTCAGCAGAGACATGGTGATTGTCGGCAGCGGGTAAGTAACTGCCTCGTAGGGGGGAGAGGAGGCACGGGCACAGACGCAGGTACAAACTCATCGAAACGCACTTATGCCGTCTCACACCACTTGTGCCCTCTGATTTGAACGCTGTTCTTTAAGCGTGTTGGCTCCTCTAGGATCCTGCACCACTTTTTTTTGGAAATCAACCCCAATTTTGTATGGAAAACAAATGCGTTTTCAAGGAAGCATTGCAAGGGCCAGTGTTTTCTCCCTGGGGAAGGCAAGTCTGGAACAGCTCTTAGAAAAACATGTCTCAAACCTTTCCAAAGGGACCGATAATTCTGAGGCGCTTCGTCTGATGCTTGAAGAGGAGACAGCGTTGGGTGCACTTTAAATCTCTCGTGCCTCTGAAGCTGGATGCATTCAAGCAGAAGCACCCCTCTCCCTCATGTAGCAGCCCTGCAACTGTTCCTCTAACAGCTGCTGATTTTCTTCCCTGGTGTTTCCCCTAAAAATTATGCCTGCCTGTCACAAAATCCCAGTGATCTGCAGAGAATAAAAGAGCCACTTGGTACCACCGTGATGTGACTGTGATTGTTTGCCTTGGATTTGCAAAAGTGTTCTCTAATGCTTCAACATACGTTTGCTGTCTCTAGCAGATGCTGATCGCATGTCCTACCCGATGACAATCAGCTTTTCACTGTTTAGTTGCATACCTTGATTGTTATCCTGTTTTTCATCCTCATCTTCCTCGTTCTCCTCCTCATCCTCCTGGATTTGTTCGACCTTGTTCTTATCTTCCACAAGGGTTACAACTTCATCAGTGTCTTCCAAGACCAGGTATTTGACTGGCACTCCCTAAAGAAAACAGAATAACTCAGTGGGAGCAAAACATCACCCTCTGCCTATTCTGTCTACAAACCAAACTCAAGGCTGATGGGGCACCACCACCCAACTCCTTATTTTTGGGCTATGTCAACAGATTCCTAAAGCTGCCAAACAGGGGAGCTTCTGGGGTGTGTTTCTTTGACCCAATTTCACCTGCGCTTGAGGTTTTTCTCACTCCAGACCGACTTTTCCTTGCCAAGAAGAAATTGCGGCTATGTGGGATCCTGTGATGAAAGCGAACGCCCGCTCCACCTCCCAGCATCTCAACATAGCTCCACCACTGCGAGAAACAGCCCTGTGGCCAAACAGCGAAGGAGCGCGGGGAGGTGCAGGGTCCACTTGGCCGTCCCCGCTCTAGAGGGGTGAGGCTGGGTCGGAGCGGGCCGTCACAGCCTGGGAAACTGGCACAAAGAATCCTCTATCTCACGGAGCTCAACAAAGAAGAGTGCTCCCAAGTGTACATGGGCTGCCAACCCGTGGAAAGAAAAGAGCAAAATGTATTTCTCAGAAATGAGACCTTGTCGGCTTAAAACCAGTTCTGGCACTGTCTCAGCGGAAGGCACTTCAGAGAAAATGAACTTTATAATGAACTGAGAGAAATGACAAACTGCTGGCACCTCCCATTGGCTCTAAGAGGAGAAACACAACACGCACATCTCTCACCAGGGCAGGGGAAGCCCTCAGGGGACACTCAATTTCAGGTCTGATCCTGTATCTTTGCAATCACAAGTGCGACAGTTCAGGTAATCTGGGGCAATGTGTGCTCCCTGGCATTTGTCAGCGCTGAATTCCATCTTGCCTCACAAGCTGGGTCAGGTCCCTCCAGAGTTTAGCTCATCTTGATCAACCTCATTTAACTTACACCCTGCCCTTTTCCCAGATCGCTGCCAGAGGCATTCGGTTACATCAGTTCAGCACAGACCTTTGGTTGTTTGCTCTTCGTTTGCTCTCTGTTTCATGCTCATTTCCTCTCCCATCTTTTGAACACCTTTCCTAAGGGGCCCAGGGCCTTTAGAAGTCCAAATCTCTGGGGAATTTGCACTTGGACTACTACCTTAGGTAGTTCACAACCTTGCGCTGCCTTAAGGTGTAACAGAGATGTCACCCTACGTTTTGAACCCAAAATAAACACTTTCTTTTGTCTCCTGTAAGCAGGCACAATTGCTCTGCAGTACCAAACCCAGGCAGCTCCAGACACATGTGTGCATCACTCAGCACTTCCCCTTGAGCTTCTGGGAAGGCTGTCAAATCACAACGGAGGCGAGCAACACCCCAACACCTCTCAAGAGCACCATGTCCAGATAGGGAAGTAAGAGTTGTACAATAAAGAAATCCAGCGTCTAACCTCATCTGGTGTCTTGAGAGCCACGTTTGACCGGAGCAGAACGTTCAAATCTACGAGGTCCCTTCCAAAACACAAAGTGAACATTAGATGGTGTGATGTGCAAGGGTCACCCCCTCCGTTCAGCCTGCCTGGCTGGCAAGCCCACCTCTCTCAGCAGCACCACGTCCTCACGGACTCGTGCTTCAGTGCCCCAGAGAACTTGCAGGAACCCAGAATCAGCATCAGCGGTGGAGAAATAGGCTCCAAGTGACCTTCTGGTGCGACTGACACCACGTGAGCTGCATAACATGCCTATTTCGCAAGGGGCTTGGATTCCCTTTCTGTGATTCGGGTTTTTGCCCACGCACTGGTAGCCACATCCCAGTGCAGCTGGTCTGCTGGTGGACTTCAGCTCATGAGTAAACACAGCCAAGAAATGGCTCCATAGAGGGAGGTACCACGGTGGCAGAAAGCTGGAAGAAGAGCGCCCACACCCATCCTTCCTCCATCTCCTCCCATTTTCACGGCTGCCAGCAGACGTCCCCAAGGGCCGTGCAACCATGCCTACAGGGGCTGCACACCTCTTTTGGAAGGACACCATGGAAGCATTTGCAAACACGAGCCAGCCTGGTGTACGCAGGCTACTCCTGAGCCCATGGAGCAGAGATAAGCAACCAGCGGTCAGCCGCAGAGGAAGCCAACAGATCTCCACAGCACAGCTGCCCCATGGCCAGACACAAGCGTTGTCTCCTGTCCTCCTGGGGAACAAGCGTGCTGGTCTAACTCAGAGAGCCCTCGTTGACTGAGGAGGCACCACTTACCGAGCAGACACCCCTGCCATGTCCCAGCACCCACAGTCCACCTCCTTTACTGGATCTGCCCTTAATTTGAGGGCAAAATACAAGCCTTCCGTCTGTGCTAAGTTTCCTTTCCGAAATCTCTCTTAGTCTGACTGTTTTTCCACTTTTCAGTCAGCAAGAGACTCAAACATTTCCACGCTTTCAGCTAGTCTGAAACCAACCTAATCTGATTCTGGACAAGTCCTTAAATGTGACATCCTCTCGCAGGATATAACCTAGTTTTACTGCCTCTCATACAAATCTGAATAAGCCCACTATCATCCTGGCGGTGGGGTAACCGAGCTCAGAAACACCACAAAAAGCAAGGAGAACCCCAAAACACCTGCGAGCAAATACCTGGACAAAAGGGCAACTCCTGCTTTCCCCAAGAGCTGCCAGGCCACAAACTCTGCTGTCCTCCTGTCAGCCTCGTAGGTCTCTTTCTGGCTGAGGATGAACACAAGTGGTAGCCCAAGCTGTAAGTGAACGGTGGAAACCTTCTCTGGGTCCTCAGCAACCTCTGTCTGGAGAAGAGACATGGTTATACTGCAGCACACTACTGAAGGTCCCTCAGCTCTTCTCCTGCACAGCCCAAGCCACCATGTGTTCCCCAGTCACAGAAATAAGGATACCCTCGAGAAAAAGCCCCCAACCCCAATTCTAAAACATCCATCGAAGAAGAACCCACACAACCCCGGTTAAACTGTTCCAACCTGTCATGACCCTCCCTGTTAAAAACCTGAGCTTTATTACGCGCGTTCTTTGTGACTTAGCAACTCCAGATGTCAAATCTCCATTAATTTTTTTTTACCTGGCATCCATTCCCCAGAGCAGTTTGAAAACCCCGGCTGCAACATGCAAGAGCTGGCATCCTCTCCCTTCCTGCCTTGGACATGCTGCTTCATGACAGCACGGAGCTGCTTAACGAAGTGCCTTCCCTCCATGCGCCTAACGCAGGAGGCTGGCTGAAGGAGGCACTTCCCAGCTCATCTACCCATCCTTTCAGCTGGGCAGAGATGTCACCAGTGGGAACTGGAGGCCTGCTGAAGTTGACCGCCTGGTGGGAAGAGGAGATAGGAGGGAGCCTCCTGCCCCTTGTGCTCACCAAGGCATGAATGACCGATATCGACCCCCCCAGGGTGCTGAGCCTCCTGTGGGGAGCCTAGAGGAGCAGCTAAGGACTTTGGGTTTGTCTACTTTGGAGAAAAGGAGGCTGAGGGGCAACCTCATGGCTCTCTACAGCTTCCTGAGGAGGGGACGTGGAGGGGGAGGTGCTGAGCTCTTCTCCCTGGTACCCAGGCGTAGGACGTGTGGGAACGGTTCAAAGCTGCACCAGGGGAGGTTTAGACTGGTCATTAGGAAGAATTTCTTTACCAAGAGGGTGGTCAAAACACTGGAACAGGCTTCCTAGAGAGGTGGTCGATGCCCCAAGCCTGTCAGTGTTGAAGAGGCATTTGGACAATGCCCTTAATTTGCTTTAACTTTCGGTCAGCCCTGAAGTGGTCAGGCAGTTGGGCTAGATGATTGCTGTAGGTCCCTTCCAACTGAACTATTCTATTCTGTTCTGTTCTGTTCTATGTTATTCTAGATGTCCAAGTGAAGTCCAAGGGGCACCGCCACCCTGTTCCCACTCATGGTGCTTACAGACAACTAGAGGAGCCTACGTTGGTGCCAGGGCTCCCTGGAAAGGTCTAAGCAAGCTGAGCAGTGCAATGGCGTGTCCCTCCCGTCCAGTCCCACGCCTGTTCCTTGCTTGGACCCAACCTGGGAGCTTTGTCATTAACTTGATGGGGAAGCGGCAGACGCTCACGCTCAGCCTTGCCCTCCGCTCACACCTCCCTCATCCTCACATCCTCCCCAGCTGCCTGCACGCTGCACAGCCCAAGGGGCTCCTCTTCCCCGCTCTTACCACCAGAGGAGCCCCCATGAGCTTGAGGTGCCTGTGGATGTTGAGCATCGTCAGAGTCTGCCCCATGGCTGTCCTCCTGCAGGGCTGCGCCAAGTCCGTGGCCCGCTGGCAGTGGCAGAACAACAGCCGAGCAGACGACACATCAGACTCATCACTGCTGTGAGAGAGAAAACAAAAACCATGCTGAGCTAGGCGTCCACCGCCAGGTTTTAAAACGCCCTGACAGAATGACCATGTTTGCTGACACATTTTACAGGGCAGACGATCCTCAAGTTCAGGGTTTGGCAGGCTTGTGGGACCTCTTCAAGAGCCCTACCACCGATAGGTACAATTGTGTCCAAGTGCTTTTCAGAATTGTGCTGAACATCTAATAAAAACCCTGGCGCACGGGGTGTAAATGACCTCAATCCCAGAATATTTGGCTCAAGGACACAAATTAAGCTTTTCTCAGTGGCAGCAGCCACGCCACTGCAGTGGAGACCCTGGCCGGAGGAGGACAGCTGAAGTACAGCTTTGCTCATGTCTTTTACCTCACTGATGACATCTTACAGACTGTATGAGGAATATTCCACCTTCTGAACAGCATTATTTTGGCTGCACCAAAGGAAGCAGTGCGATCGAGTTCCCTGGGTGGTTCCCTGGTTAGTGGTTCCTGCTCTGATACCACCACTGGTGTTAGCCTGTAGGGCAGCTTTGGGAGGTACATTTCTTTTCTTACGCACCCATTCCCCACCTCTAAAATAGGGATCAGCTTCTTTGCAAAGGGTTTTAAGATCTCTCTATGGAGGAGCAGGGTGTAGTATTAAGACCTCAAAGCCTGCTACCCCGGTTGGCTGAAAGCTATTCATGTTGGGGAAGCTAAAAGCTATTCATGTTGGCGAAGCTACCACCATTTCATCAGCTAAGGAGATGGCCTGCTGGCGTCCTCTCTGCTTTAAGCAGAATGAAGCCAATTCCTGTCCAAATGACAACCGTGCCATCTAGTGGCAGCCACAAAATGCTATCGCTGATCATGATCCTGCAAAGATGGGATGGAACCTCGGGGAAGGACCACTTTGGTGCCTGCCCTGGTGGCACCTGTGAAAGCAGGCAAATCGTTGTATAAATACTTTGTTGAAGATGCAACATGCCGTGTGACACAGAATCACAGAATCATTTGGTTGGAAAAGACCTTTCAGATCATCGAGTCCAACCGTACCTGTCCACCACTAAACCATGTCCCTAAGCGCCTCGTCTGCCCGGCTTTTAAATACCTCCAGGGATGGGGACTCCACCACTTCCCTGGGCAGCCTGTTCCAGTGCTTGACAACCCTCTCCGTGAAGAAGTTTTCCCTAATATCCAATCTAAACCTCCCCTGGCACAACTTGAGGCCATTGCCTCTCGTCCTATCGCTTGTTACTTGGGAGAAGAGACCAACCCCCACCTCACCACACCCTCGTCTCAGGCAGTTGTAGAGGGTGATAAGGTCTCCCCTCACTCCCACCTTTCTCCCTCTCAGTTTCCTGACAGCAGCAAGTCGTGCTGAAGGATCTGCTCTTCTAATGCAGCTCCTCCCGTGTGGGAAGGGGATGGCCTGAGCTGGCCAGCTCCAGTGAAACCATCAGGTCAGAAGACCCAAATGCAAGACTCCAGGGAGCAGTGTCTCACGCAGCTGAACCGCAGAACTCACTGCTGCCAGAAGTTGCAGAGATGAAAAGTAAAAACGTGATTAAAAATTTCTGGTGGCTGTTAACACCATCATACAGGCTCAGCTCCCACCTCCGAGAGTCCTGAAACCTCTGACTGCCAGAAGATGGGAGGCTGCAGGCAACACACATCCATTCCCTCATACCCCTCGGTAAGCACCTAAGGCCACTGCAGAGATGAGATATGGAGCTGGGTGGGCTTTGCTCTGACCCACTACAGCAGCTCTTACCCGTCTCAGCTGGCCAGACTTGCTCAGCAAAGCACAAGGCTGAGCGTTTTAAGACTGTAACATCAGCTACATCAGGCCCCCTGAAAACCCATGACTGAGGTTTGATCAGTCAGCTATGGAAAGGAGACGGTGGGCTCTTCTCCCATAAAACCCCATTCAATGAACAGTCACAAATGGCATGGCTAGTCCAGGTCCAGGAACACAAGCAGCAGCTGGTTTTGGAAAAGCAAAACAGATCTGACTGTCCACCCTTGGCATAGCATCCTAATACCATCCCAGCTGCAACCTGGGAATCTGAGAAACCAAGAGTAGAGCAAAAAGCGCAGGGGAGCAGCTCTACCTAGTGTGCGTGTGTGTTTGGACATACCCAGTGTCTTTCAACAGCGTTGCCTCAGTTGTCAGAACAAACTGGTGGACGGTCCCATAGGCAAAAGCTGCCTCCATCACAGCTCTGTGCTCTGGAAAGAGAAAGGCAAGACCAACTCATCTCAGCGCCTTCCAGATCTCTCTCTTCGTCTTTCCCAGTTGTAAACATCAAGGCTCAGGCTTTCCGAAACCCTCAGCAAAAAGTCACAGCTGTCTGAAGACACGCTATGAAGGTAACCGAGTAACTGGAGCTGAACCCAGTTGCGGATCCCCAGTAAACACACAGGTGGTGTAAGTGAACCCATTCTACTGCTCGACCAGAGGTCTGCCAGTGGGGTTATTTATTTATTAAGACAGCAACCGCTGGCCTGCCTTCCCTCTCAAGTCCATCTCCGAAAGTTTGTGTGCTCCCAGCAAAACTTTTCTGGTGCAGCTGATCCCTTCGGAAACACAGCAAGACAGACAGAGGTGGAGAACTTGTGTCTAGGTGGCCCTTTCAGGTTTCCTTGATCCTCCATTTGCAGGATTTTGGGTCAGAAACCCAGCTCCCTTGCACCTTCGTAAAAAAGGATCTGGGAGGAGAGCAAAGATGAAAAGCTGAGCGTTAATACCTGCTGTCCCAGTAGCTGGTACATAGGCAAAGACCATGTTCGACCTCCCTTTCAACGCATTTTCAATGTTCTGAAGATCTGCCAGCGTTTCAACGTATTTAACTTCGTTAAAAAGCAGGGCACTGAGGAGTCAGAAAAAAACACATTAGCAACGGCTTTCTTTCAAGAGTAAATTTGCAGCCATATAACTGTGATGGGAAAAACAAGGCAAATTTCCAGCTTCTTAATGGCAGATTGGGAGATTCACAGCCAAATACAACTGCCCAGATGTGTGCTGGCGAGTCGTCTCAAGGACATGGATTTAACAGGGTCAAACCATACCAAAGAGAGAAGCAGCCTTCTGCTTGGCTGAGATCAGCCTCTGGAATATGTGGGGTTTGTATTTATGCAAAAGTTTATATCAACAAGTGAAAATGGGAAGTAAAGAATTTCACGGAGATGAATCTGGTCTGTACTTACAACAAAATGTTAGCAACAACGGAGTTCACGTCAAACAAGGCATCGGTGGGGAACTCTCTGATCAGCGTGTTACCTCTGGGGAGGGAAGAAAGAGTATCACCAAAGAAACTATGAAAGATTACCTACATGTACTAAATTAATTGTCACTCTGCTGACTACTTCCAGATATCTGCTGGCAGGTATGGCTGGAAAGAAAACGTCAGGATTGAATTTGGGGATTTCATAGGACCAGGTATCCAGGCAATGCTGTTTTAGTGAAGACACCAAGCTGACTGGTGCAGTTGACATGCCAGGACGGGATATATCCTGGGCTGCATCCCCAGCAGCGTGGCCAGCAGGTCGAGGGAGGGGATTCTGCCCCTCTGCTCTGCTCTGGGGAGACCTCACCTGGAGCCCTGCGTCCAGCTCTGGAGCCCTCAGCACAAGAAGGACATGGAGCTGTTGGAGCGGGGCCAGAGGAGGCCACAAAAATGCTCCGAGGGCTGGAGCCCCTCTGCTCCGAGGCCAGGCTGAGAGAGTTGGGGCTGTTCAGCCTGGAGAAGAGAAGGCCCCGGGGAGACCTTAGTGCGGCCTTGCAGTGCTTCAAGGGGGCCTAGAGGAAAGATGGGGACAGGCTTTTTAGCAAGGCCTGTGGTGACAGGACAAGGGGGGATGGGTTTAAACTAAAGGAGGGAGATTTAGGCTGGATAGAAGGAAGAAATGTTTTACACTGAGGGTGGTGAAGCCCTGGCACAGGTTGCCCAGAGAGGTGGTGGAGGCCCCATCCCTGGAAACATTCCAGGTCAGGTTGGACGGGGCTCTGAGCAACCTGATCTGGTTCAAGATGTCCCTGCTCCCTGCAGGGGGGTTGGACCAGATAACCTTTAAAGGTCCCTTCCAACCCAAACCGTTCTGTGATTCTATGATTCTATGATCTCTGTCACTGCCATTTCATTCAGCTTCTGGAGACTGTTGATGAGAAGCCTAGGACAGACTGACAGAAGGTCTTTATACACCAAGCATCACCCCGTAGACCCTCACCACCAGAGGAAATGTTTCTGTGGGTCACATACAACAGTCAATGAGAACTGAGCTGATACACGGAGAAGCTTCCAGCTGACAACCCATGGAGAGACCAAGAGCTAAACCTGCTCATCCAGGGCAGATGAGCTAACCACACCAACAGGAAGAGCACCAAAGAGGGTTTCTTTCTAGGACTAGATCCAAAACTTAGTGGACTGAGTGTAACTCTGGGGGACCTGGTGGTGGGAGGCCGCAAGAACACTGATGGAGGATTTCTCTCATGGTTTCACGTAGCAGCGCAGCCCTCCACTGCTCAAAGGAACATGGGGCAGGATGGGAGGTTTCACACTGAGGACGAAGCATCTACTTTACGTGTGTTGGACCTTTTGGGGCTACTTTTCGCTAAATTCTGTATGTCACTGCTGTCCTCATGGCTCTTCCTATGCAGACATCTCTCTGATCGCTGACAGCGTTTCCTTCAAACATTTGCCCTGGAAAGCAATCACAGTGTGGTGCCCAGAAAATCCCCCTTACCTGAACAGGTAGGCTTTCCTGAACGCATTTTCTTTTCCACAGTATCTTGAGACATCCTCTTTGGGACAATTAACCTAGACATTGAAAGGATCTGATTAGACATTCAGCTCCACAAATGGCTACAAACCTACGGCACTACAGTTTTCTTCCATTCAAGGGTGTAAATACAGCCTTTCCAAACCTGCTGGGAGAGAAAATACAATAAAATACAGTCCAGAGCTGGGGATTGGAGTTTGTACTTCAGTTCTCCAGCTCAGCCTGCCTTGAACTGGGTCAGATGGGATCAAGAGATCTTATGATCTGCCCAGCATATTCAAAGTGACAGATCGATGCTTGCATATTGAACTCAGCCTGTATCTGGAGGGAATTAAACACACACACACACATATATATAAGCACTTCTTATAACCTAATTACACTTGCCTGAATTTGTGATTCCCTCACCTAAATCTGCATAAAGTTTCAGCTAAAAACCCCTTTATATGAAATATTTATTGTACTGAATTGAAAAGAAGTGAACTGACCCCATTCATCATTCTTCGCAGTTTGAGCTGGCAGGAGGGAGCCCGGGGGGGAGTCGTAGAATCACAGAATGGTTTGGGTTGGAAGGGACCTTTAGAGGCCATCTGGTCCAACCCCCCTGCAGTGAGCAGGGACATCTTTAACCAGATCAGGTTGCTCACAGCCCCGTCCAACCTGACCTGGAATGTTTCCAGGGATGGGGCCTCCACCACCTCTCTGGGCAACCTGTGCCAGTGCTTCACCACCCTCAGTGGAAAACATTTCTTCCTTCTATCCAGCCTAAATCTGCCCTCCTTTAGTTTAAACCCATCCCCCCTTGTCCTGTCACCACAGGCCTTGCTAAAAAGCCTGTCCCCATCTTTCCTCTAGGCCCCCTTGAAGCACTGCAAGGCCGCACTAAGGTCTCCCCGGGGCCTTCTCTTCTCCAGGCTGAACAGCCCCAACTCTCCCAGCCTGGCCTCGTAGCAGAGGGGCTCCAGCCCTCGGAGCATTTTTGTGGCCTCCTCTGGCCCCGCTCCAACAGCTCCATGTCCTTCTTGTGCTGAGGGCTCCAGAGCTGGACGCAGGGCTCCAGGTGAGGTCTCCCCAGAGCAGGGCAGAGCAGAGGGGCAGAATCCCCTCCCTCGACCTGCTGGCCACGCTGCTGGGGATGCAGCCCAGGACAGGGTTGGCCTTCTGGGCTGCGAGCGCACACTGCTGGCTCATGTCCAGCTTTTCATCCATCAAGGTGAGTCCCACCTTCTGAGTGAGACGAGTGGGCTGATGCCCTCCTGGGGGATCGTACGCTCCCTTGTGCACCCAGGGGTGCACAGCAATGACCAGGCAACTCCACGCACCCCAGGCAGCTGCTGGGAGGCCAGATTAGATAAACCAGCTAAGCCTGTACATGGGGTTGCCCATGAAAAAGAACAATCTGCAGGAAAAATGTGAGTAGTTGAACGTTCCCTCAACCCATGAATGCAAATCAAAGCGCACAGGTTCATCTACTGAGACTGAACTGGGCGGCCAGGAGCAGCTCAGGGCTGCCCCTGCCTGACCCTCAGCACTGCCAGTCCTCTGCTTTGCTCTCTGTGTTTGGAGACACAGGCACAACACCGAGCCTCTCTGCGACGCAGGAACCTGCCCGTGTCCCGCAGGCAGAAGGTGTGACACAACCCACCAGCAGTAGACGTAAGGCCAGGGCAAGGGATAAAATGGGATGCCCTGGTCTGCTTTCTTGCAGGGTCCCACTGCTGTCGGTCCCCAAGGTGGGTCGAGGGAAGCTCTGTCCACCCCGCAGGAAGCCCTGCAGAAATAATCTGCAGAGGTAGCCTGTGCTGCTCCGCGTCCCCATTTACCTTCACCACCGAAATGCCATAGTCCTGGAGGGCCTTGGCCGAGTTCTCAATCTGCTCCAAGAACGGCTGGGCACCAGGAGAAACTGAAACGGAAAAAAAACCCTGGTTTCCATCCCTTCCCCTTACGGATGAGGCAGATGAGAGTACCTTCAGGGTAAGCAGTGTCTGTGCTCTGGCATGGTAACAGCACGCCAAGGTCCGCATGCAAACATCTCCAGGACATCCCAGCAGAGCTGAGCAGGGCAAACAGGGAGCCGAGCCGTGCTGCCGGCGCGGGTGCCGGGAGCTGGCTGGGGAAGGCAGAGGGACTGGGACTGGTTTTGTCAGATGGGTGCTGCTGGGCTGGGCTGCAGGTCCTCAGAGTCAACAGCACCCTCCTGCCACACACTGAGACAGTGCTTGACACAAGATGGTCTTACTCAGAGCGTAAGGTATTTACTGAAACAAAACTATGGGCAACAACACAAATGCCCGCAGACTCCCCACCTTCCTTTCTAACACACCCAGCCTCTCAGTGCTGATGTGGAAGCTGTGTTGGTGTCTCAGCCCACACCGATGTCTCTGGGAAACCATACCTGAGGGTCATGAAGGAGCAGAACAAGAAAGGCAAGGCCAAGGATCTCCCTGTAATTCTTGAGAGCCCTTAGTTCCCCTGTATGCAAGGGATCCCCCTTTTCCTGGGAGGTACCATGGCAGAGGAACCCAGCCCCTCCGAGGGGACAACTCCTTAGGAGGCTGGGTTTCTTCTCCATGGTACGTCCAGAAAATAATCCAGAAAATTAATGAAGAGGTTTGAAGGAGTGTGCCTGGGGACACAGCCAGGAAAGATCCCACCCCAAGAGGTCTCTGCCTGTCAGGAGCACTTGGAGCTGTGCAAACACAGATTTGCCAGCTGAGCTCCACCAGCTCTTCAAAATCACTTTGGGTTTAAAGATCTCAAGAATTGCCTCTTCATTGTTCCACTTTCACACACACCCTCACACGAGCCGTTGCTGAAAGCCCAGGCTGATGTAAATGGATACTTAAATACGTACCGTTATGGCTGAAATAAGCCAGGGATGCTTTGCCGGCTTGCAAGCTACTGAAATACTCCTGGGGGCTCAGCTCCTGCAGCAGCCTCGCACTTCCCCGCGTCGGGATGGAGGAAGCACAGAAGAGCAGGAAAGAGAAGGAAAAAACCCATCTGTCCTTGTGGGTTGACATGGCTGTTATCAGCTACAGGCACGGGAGAGTCACAACTGGGGGAAAAAACAAATCAAAAACATATACATATATGCACAAACATATATACGAGTGTCTTCTGTTGAGGTAGGTGCAGATGTGACACAGATGTGACACAGACATCTCGAGGACATCATGAATTAGTCACTAGAATAGCAAATGATTCAGACAACCGTAAGATGACAGCAAAGGCTACTCCCTTCCCTTGAGCAGTATCTGCAACTGCATGGACCCTCCATACTTTCAGCTTAGGGCCGTTTTTCTTCCCTATTTTTTTTTCTTTCGAGTCAAACAGAAATGACACATGCAGGCAGAAAACAGTGGCCGTATCATACAAAAAAAGCCCAACCAAACTGTTAAAAAGCTTGTTAAAAAGCTTTGAGGATGCCTCTAGCCTTACATGTGCCACTGAAAGAGGTGTTCACAAAGGGACGGGCCACATTGCCCACTTCAGACCGTGCCAAATGACCTGGGGAGGTTCAAGAGCCCTCCTCTAGTGCCTGCCCCATCTCTCCGCCGTTCGAGGTTTCAGCTACACCAAATGGGTTTCAGCTACACCAAACTCCTCGGGCTCATCACGCCTTGCTCGGTCCAACCTCGTGTTATTCTGACATCGGTGGCACAGGAGCAAAACCATGACCCGTGCCAGTCTGCATGGCAGTCCCGGCAGTCCCTCTTCCACGCCGGGTCTCCACGTGGAGCTGGTTAGGAGAGGAGCCAAGGAAATTTGTGAGATGCTTCAGAGAACGGGGCAAAGACCAAGCGTGCAACTTTGCTGCCAGGGTTGACCAGCAGCCCGGCCCAGGCTGCCCTGCCACAGCTGTTTAACTCTTCTTGCGCAGATTAAGGGGCTCAGGAGCTTCACGTGGACAGCCACTACAGGATGAGAAAACACCTTCTTCCCACTTCATTCCCCTGTTTCATACCAGGTTCCTTCGTAGCCTGCTCTCCAGGTATCGGTCTTTGCTGCTGAGTGTGCTGGAGCATGGCTGGTCCCTGGTCAACGATGAGACAAAGCTGGAATTGAAGCCACGTAGAAGCTGTTTGCTTTGCATCATGAGCTGCAGCTGTTTTCGTTAACAAACGCCCCTGTGTCCATGGTCTGTCATTCCCTCCAACACCCTGTCAGATGCTGTCAGCTTACTATCGCTGCTCTGTGATGAACCCAAACTCAAATGCTCAAAAACAAGCAGGCAAAGTCTCTCTGCCTTGCTCCAAGAGCAGGGAATTAGTGGAAGCCAGAGGCATGGTCAACCTTCACAGGCTCCATCTCATGGAGTTGAGGTGTTTGGATCAGGCCTGAACGGCACAAAGGAACAAAGACAGAGCTGAGAAAGGCACGAATTTTTTTCTTTTCATCTGAAAACCTCCAGTTCTCTCCTTTCCAGCTTTGGGAAGTGCCAGGCAGTTCTGGTCCTTTGCCCTCCCATCTGTTCCTCTGGCTTACAGAGGGGACAGAGATCGGGGCGGGAGGGCGACGTTTATTAAATGACAAACTTGGCTACAGCGGGATGGAAAAATAAACTCAATCCTGGCATGTGGGAACCAGCCCAGGGCAAATGGGAGAGCTTACTGTCAAGGAGGCAAGAGGAGCAGCCTCCAATGACTCAAAGACTTCACGGCATTCTACCTGGAGGAGGGTGCCAGCAGTTTAAAACATGACTCCAGCCTCTACCCAGCCCCGATTTCTTTTCATGCCTCCTCTGGCTCTTGTAGTTTCTCTAGCATCCACCTCCTGCCCTCTCCACATCCCTGTGTGACTGCTGTTCTTCTCCTTGCACCTCTCCCAAAGTCAACCCTGCCTGCCCCACCACGACCCCCCACGCTGTCCCATGCCCCCGCTCCTCCCCATGCCTCCTCCCTCTGTCCCACCGCCCTTGACCCCGTTCCTCCCCGTGCTCTTCTCGCCCTTCACACAAAAATGCGTGCTCACCCCTTCCCTACCCATGTCCTCTCACCTCCCCGTTACTCTGTCCTGCCCAGCAGCTTCCCTCTGTGCCCCATCAATCCAGACCCGAATATTCAGCTTTTAGGTCATTTCCTCTCTCACCCATTTTCCATCAACGGAAAATTAACACCATAGGGCTGGAAACAGCCAGAACCCTGTACCGCAGCCACCTGCAGGATTACCAGAGATGTGTGAAAATACCGGGCATGTGTGAACCAGCTCCGTGTCACTACTGGGAAACCCTTAAACCCACGGGCCATGGGGCAGCCTAGCACAGCACAGATGATATGCAAGACCTGGTTCATGCTCTTTCACCGTCACACCTCCAAGACAGAGCCAGGCAAGGCGGTTAAGGCCACTGTAGATGGCCTCAAATGAAACCAAATCCACCAGAGACACCCAGCACAAACTCTTGCGTTGGCATAAATCGCTTGTGTCACATCAGTTTTGCTTGGGAATCCTGCAGCGGTAACCACGGGCTAGGATCCCTGTGTCACCTCGGTGATCCCAGCTGCTTTCCCAGACACTTTGCCTTGCAGAGCCCCCGGTTGCCAATATCACAGAATCACAGAATCGTTTGGTTGGAAAAGACCTTTAAGATCATCGAGTCCAACCGTACCTGTCCACTACTAAACCATGTCCCTAAGCACCTCGTCTGCCCGGCTTTTAAATACCTCCAGGGATGGGGACTCCACCACTTCCCTGGGCAGCCTGTTCCAGTGCTTGACAAAAATTATTATTTATTACTGAGGAAGCCGCAGCATATTTCATTCAATGGAGGGTGATGTGGGCTGGCTTTAAGATACAGAAGGCAAGGGAGAACCACTGTCCTGGACTGCACAGCCAGCTGGGTACCATCTCCATCATCCATGGGCTTCCCTGAACCCAGGAGAAACACCAACCTGGACTTAAATGCCAGTGGTGTAAAATCTCTCACATTCCTCAGAAGGGTATTTTCCTCCCGGTGATCGATTACCTTCTTGCAAAAAACCTACACCTTATGTCCGGTCCATATATGTGACACGGCTGCTTCCCCTTCGTTTTATCTCATTATATCGGTATCTCCCAGCCTGCAGAGCCCTCAGTTAGCAAGTTTTAACTCCCTAGGTAGATGCTCCTAAACCAGGAGCATTTAGGATGCTCCTAAATGGAGTCACTTCAGCCTCTCCTGTGATGATCAACACAGATCAGGCCTTTTGTTGCAGCAGGTCATTCACCCCGCACCCAGCCCGTACGGTTTTTTGGCAGCCGTGCTGCTCGCCTGCCTTTCGTGCCCTTCCGGCAGCAGTTAACCAGTGTGCTGCCCTCCCAAATTTGCTGGCAGAGGGGACACAGCCCCCAAATCCACGCGGGGCTGACTCAACCCCTCAACTACATCAAGCTCAACAGGCTGAAGCACCCTCCCCGGCGTGGCTGGATGCCCCAGCCCAAATATGCCTCCTGCTGCTGCTGAAAAATGCAAGGGAGAGCATAACGCTGATGGCTCTTCTTGCACTTTGGACCGTGCACACAGGTTTCCTTTCCAGGATCCAGAAAAACTCCCTGAAAAGCTCTCCGTTCCAGCCTTCCGCTCTGCAGATCCACGTGAATCCCTCCAGCCACACGTCACTGCCCGACCAGCATCCAACTCGCTTGCAGCCAGCTTGTCCGAAGATGGAAGCTGTCCCAACAGCTGGATTGCCTGCAAATTTCTTTTCTCCTGAAGAGATGATAAATCGGCTCTTCAGGGCCAAAGAAAGCATCCCCGGGATCCCACCGAAGCGTATCTGGATGATGCTGACTCTCCGGTGACAACCCACTACGTGAAACTGTCCCCCTGTGGACACTTCACTGCCTGGGGCGGCTCGGTTTGTCCTGCGGGTTTTTAATTCATCGGAAGACCACGCAGCTCCAAGTCACGTGCCTGACAACTGTCGACACATACTGCTGACAACTGCTGAAATATTGCTTATGTCAAGCAATATTCGCCTTCTTTTTTCTCCCGGGTGAGGTTACGTGTTAGTTTTATGGAATCCTACGGCTGCCCAGCAATAACCTCACTTCCTTACCAGATATTGCATTATTTTGCATATTTTTCACTACACGCTCCCCTTCCCTGCTCACCTTTGAAAAAGTGGCCAGCACCAGCCTCCTCCTAAGCAGCAGGCAAGTCAGGTTAATTATCGCTACCCAGTTTTGCCGGAACAGAGCGCGACCCAGCTCCTTTCAAATTTTCCAAAGGCAAGTTCTTTGACCCGGCTGACCTGAATAAGGTCAAGAAGCTGCAGTTCCCCGGCGTTTGGAGCTGGGACAGCGCTGAGATTGCTCTCCATCGCTTCAGGATGGGCCTGCAACCATCGGTCCGAAATACCCACGGGCCCTTCCCACCCGTCCCTTCTCCCCAGCAGCCTGCGGAGGAGGCAGGGGTTGCAACCTGCAACTGTGAGGCCCCTACAGCCGTGCCACCCCATCGCGTGCTGCCGTGGCCGTGACCCTACAGCTGCGGGAAGGTGTTTCTACCCGCGCTGGACACCCTGATGAGCCTCCCAGCCAGGCTGTGATGCCGGGACCCACAGTAGCCTCGTGCGCTGCTTCCAGCCAGAAACGAGAGCCTCGCTGCAGAGGTATTTATCCTGCACTTATCCGCAAACGCTGTTTCAAGCCGGAGCGCTGCCAGGCCTTTTGTGCACAGGCAGGCACACTTTTCAACCAGCAGCGTTTTAAGGACGTTGCAGATTGCTGCGTAATCAGCCCGCGGCGCAAATCCGCGCCGGGGCAGCTCACGAGACCGGAGGCACATCTGGCACATCATGTCGGATGATAACGGAGCTCCACTCCGCGCCGCCGCCTCTCCCCCAGGCTCTGACCCCCTGCACCAGACGTGCCTGATTTTTAAGCACAAGGTACGGGCCTGCAGTCAGGGGACGAGGGTGCCGACAGGGGCGGCTGCGGTGAGCTGCGGGAGCAGCACCTTGCAGCGCAGGGATCCTTCTCAAGGATCGTCAGCAGAGGTGGGAAACACATGGACATCAAAGCGCACCCCAGTGCTGCCCGCTGTGCTTGGCCTCGCCGGGTTTTTTGCAGTGATGCTCCCACGCCGCCCCATCTCCTGCCACTTCCCGGAGAGTTTCACTTTCATTTTCACTTCCAGGTCCCACTTCCCAGCACCCAGTAGCCCCGCTGGGCCTCGCTTGCCAGCCAAGGTTGCAGGAGGGACACGCTGCAGCCTTTCCCTCTGCCCGCACTGGGAGGGGAGCGCTTCGATGCCCGCGCGCAGCAGGCAGCCCGTAGCGTCACCCGCTGCTGCTGCACCGCTGTCCCCATTTAGCCCGTCCCCCAAAGTCCCTGGAAAGCAGCTGGCACTGTGATGACAGACGTTGCTGAGCTGCCTCCAAGATGGCTTAGGGATGTCACCTACCTGGGTGTCCTGAGCTGACGTCCTTGTCCCTCCACCACGGCTGCTAGGACAGCGTCACCCACCGAGGCCTCCCCTTGGCCCCAGCAGTCCCCTGAGGTCGGTGGCCCGGCTGTACAGCTGGACAACCTGCGCGGCGGCCTCGTCCTACAGCCTGGCAACGGGATGCCAAAAATAAAGCTGGTGGGTCTGTGGCAGTCCGGCCCTTGCAGTGGCGGGATCTCTGAGACCCGAGCTGAGATCTCTTGGCTGCAGGGGTCTCTCAGCTGCTCACCTGACTGCTACGACCCCCGAGCTTTCCCCACAGCCATAGGGATCGCTGCCCATATAGCAGAGACAGCACCGGAGACCCAACCTGCACCCACCGTAGCGGGGCTTCCTCCCTCCCAGCCACGCAGGCTGCTGGGGGTGCCCAGATCCACCCCCGGCAGCTCCAGGGACCCCTCTAGGAAAGCTCCCTGCTTCCCACAGCCACCCCAGATCTGCCCCCGGGGCTACGGCGCTGCTAGCGCCAACCCCGCAAGGCGGAGGCTTCTCCGCCCCTATGGCGGCGGGGACCCCCAGAGCCGCCCCCAGGTGCTCGGGGCTCCCCGGGGCCGCCCCCGGAGCTGCCGGTGCAGCGTGCACCCCGGGTGCAGCGTTCACCCCGTTGCAGCGTGCACCCCGCAGTCGCCGACAGCCGCGCGCGCCCCCCG
>VYZW01054385.1:0-17352 GCA_013401315.1 Balaeniceps rex | reverse complement strand
AAAAAGAAAAAAAAGCAGGGTTGATCGCTCAGGAAATGAACAGAGGTCTTGCAAGCAGACAGTAAAAACTCCTCCTGAGAGGAACTTTGAGACTTTTTCCTTTTCTTGCTCTTCCTTTGAGGAAAGAGGATCCAGCCTACCTCAGAGAGAGAATAAAGAGAGACCCACAAGGTCAGAAAGCTGAAAAACAGAAACTGTGAGGGGGAAGCTCAGNGTCAGAAAGCTGAAAAACAGAAACTGTGAGGGGGAAGCTCAGCTGACTGCTGGAGAATGGAAAAGGAATAATTATCCCTGTTTGCTGTGATACTAGGTATGAGCCTAAAATTTTTTATTCAGCTGAAGCATAAATTTTAATTATAATGAACAATTGCTTATACCACTGAAAAAGAAATGAAGGAATTGTGTGTTATTTCATTAAAAATGCAGCAAGAAAACAGGGGCAAAAATCAAGGTGAAATTCTAGAGAGCAGTAAAAAGAGATATGGAGTATTTCTAGAAACAACACTATTTTCCTTGTTCTTACTAGAATAGTCTTATTTTGTTTCCAGAAATAGGTATCTTTCATCACCACCATGTGGTAGAATGCCCTTGGGAAAAGGCCAGTTGTAAAACTATAAAGTGTCAGGACTGATAGGGAAGACTCATTTAAACTGGACTCAAGTAAATTTCTAATAAAAGCGTGTACTTAGCTTATAAATATAACTTTACATTCCTCTAAACTGAAACACCACTTGATGCAAAAGATGGAAAACCACATAGGATGGACCATCAGAGTTTACAAAGTAAATATCAGATATCTCTTTTTCCAAAGCCATTTTGTGAAATATATTTTCATCATTATCTTAGACAACTAAATTTAATATAAACATTGTTTCCATATTTCAGCTATGTGGTACATAACAACCTATAGATGCTCTGTGATATTATTAGCTGCTTGAGATCAAATCTCATAATAGCTAGGAACTGCACTGAGTATCTAAGATGGTCTTACAGTCTGCACATTTTACAAACAATAAACTACACTAAAGGGTCAAATTCATGATCTTTTAATAGATTTCAGTGTTGTTAGAACAATTGTATTTTGTTCTTAAAATTGTCCTTCTTTCCATGGTCTAAGCAATCTGTCTCTGTTTATTTACAGATACACACAGCTTTAGGTGTGAAATCATAACTAGATGGACTTATTGACTTATCTTTTTCAGGCAGAGACTGATCAGTCTGGCTTTTCTAAGAGACTGGCAGTCCTTACAACCAGTCCTGGTACTGCTTTGATTTTCACTGGTGCACAGCTGCTGATGAAAATTATCCACAAGTTTGAGGTCTTGGATGAAAAATTATAATTTTGATTTCAGGCAAACAATTTTCTGNGTGTGAAATCATAACTAGATGGACTTATTGACTTATCTTTTTCAGGCAGAGACTGATCAGTCTGGCTTTTCTAAGAGACTGGCAGTCCTTACAACCAGTCCTGGTACTGCTTTGATTTTCACTGGTGCACAGCTGCCTTTAAAAAGTGATCTTGACGCAATATGACAGATATGGAACCATGAAGGAAAAGGTTCCAATAACAATTTTCTGAAATTTTAAAGTTTAAAAGAGAGAGTGAGCTCTATGATTCAACACTGGCAGAGGCTGAGTATTGTATCCTGTAGCTCTACAGCTACATGTTGAAGTGGCTAATGACCAGTGTTGGATTGCTGGTTGAGTGTTGTCCCCTCTTAATGAAATATATACTGAAAACAAATAAACCCAGTTTGACTTAGAAAACAATACTTACAGACATTGAAAGACATGGCGAACCTCCCAAGTGTTTTGAACTGAAGAAAAACTACTTAGTGATCAAAAGAATGAATATATGTCATAGGGTCCCTTAAAGACTGGGCTGGAGGCTTGTGCGCTGCAAACTCAATGAGATCATAAATATTTGAATGCTGTTATCACTCAAAAAAGAACAGTAAAAAAATACAAGTATTCACTCCATTCACTTGTGTATAAAATGATCGACAATCTGCATATCTACATGAATTATAAGGTTCAGAGTCTAAGGTTTTCACGTTGTATATATGGTTTTATGTCTAAAAAATACTTCTTTTACATAGGTAAGTAGAGAGAACAGTAGGGAGGCAGGTGAACCTTCTAGGTTTTGCATAAGCAAATGAAACATGTTTTTCTTCTTCTGCCACCTGTGTTTGTCTCAAGATGGTAAGTAGGACGTCTCTTTTGGGTTGTAAGTAAATATTTCAGCACATTTTTTAATTGGCGTTAAGAGTGAATTTAAGGCAAAAGACTGAAAGGGTGGTCTATTTCTTTGTTACAATGATTGGTAAAAAATGAGATTTCCAGACTTCTCCGAACTGTGGATTCAGATGATGGGCTGTGTCTCTATTTAACTGTACATAATGACTTGAAATCTGGTAATGACTGATAGCTGATAATGGCATCAGAAAGTGTGTTCTGGTGGCCACAATCATCCAGGAAATCTTTCTTGCATGAATAGTGCTAATGAAGATAAACTTGAATACTTACGGTTTCCATGTTTAGTGGTGTCAAATTAAACAACCAAACAATCCCCCAGCCCTCCCCTAAACACTTTTTTCTTGTGTGTAAATGTGTCACAGGTCTCTTTCAGAGCTCTGTTTCTAAAACACTGATTTGTAGGTTTTCAAAACTTTGAAACATTCCTCCTGATAAATGTTAAAATGATATGTCAAACCAAATGTTTAAAAAATACATTAGCATATGCACTAAATGCTGGTTTAGACCTGTTTCAGGCAAGAATGCATCAACTATATTATGTATGTCTTGAAGTGTTAAAAGATACTTTTATCCATCTCATTGTCACTATGGTGTTGCTTCAAGAACTGCCTCTAAAAAACCCGCATGTCCTGAGCAGTTTCAGAAGATTCCTGATTTCTTTGAACCAACTTGAAAAATTAAGAAATCAATGTCTATCCCTTTCTCTAGCCATTAATTTTTCTCTTTTATTCCCTAATCAATAAAAAAATTACCAAAGAAATACTAACCTAGCTCTTCCATTAATTCACTTGAGAGACTAACATTTCAGAGACAATGAAAAAGACCAGTAGCTAGGCAGTTTTTCAGGGCTTGTTATGATATGAAGTGAAATCATCAAAATTCCACAAAATGTGAAATTTGGAAACATGGGAATATAGCAATTATGATGCAAAAAGTTTTCATAGCCCTGGGAGTAATTAATCCCCAGCTTCGGCTCAGTCTCAGTGGCAGCAATGCTCTAACATCCCAGATCCCAGAAGTGCTGGATTCTTAGTCTGAACGGGACTACCAGTAATATTGCTTGAGAACCATGCTTAAGATTTGGAAAAAAATCAGTGAACCCATGACGAGGGCAGAGCATGAGTGAATCTCCTTTATTTAATTAACCATTGCACAGGGAAATTTCTGATAACCTTTGCATTTATATCTTTAAAAATGAACAATATTCTTGGCCTCAAGTATATAAACCTGCGGACCTGCAAAATCAAACTGTAACACAGCAGTATGTTTTATGTATAGCAAATCTATTTTCGGCCAAGCATCTACTTTAATACCTTTCTCCATTTTTTATTTTTCTCCTTCTTGATCTCTGCACAGTTGCATTCATGACAACTAATTCACTCAACATTACAGATGGAGGCAAACAAAACCAGTCATTTTAACATTCTAGAATTTCCCAAAATATTTCTGAGAGGATTGCAATAATGTACATCAATACATATACAAAATACGTTATTGTGTGGGGTGCTAGAAGGTTTTTCTGGCTTGAGTATGTACTGACCCACATAATTCATGAAGAGTGAAGAATAGGACCATTATATACAGCAAAATGAAGACAGCATTGAATACCACCAAACTTTGTAACGTAGCAAGCTTAGCTTTTCAGAGAATAGAATAGATTTTATTCAAAGCTTAGAAAGTACAAGGTCAGCCAGATTATTAAAATGAATATATAATAAACAGATAGATTCATGCCCTGTACTGAAATTCATACAGAACTTCATTGGGTTAAGTGGTAGGTCCAGGTGTGTGAAAAATATCAGCATTTGGCCCCTTGCCACAAGTCATTTTAGAAACAACTCTATTATTTTTCCAAAGGCTGCCAGGGCGGTTCACCATACAGTGCCAAATGATGAACCTTTTCCATTTCATGTTGTGCACCAGATGTTGATACTTTTGCAAACACTAAGTACCCTTTATTCCATAAGGATACAGTTTCACAGCAACATGGTCCTTACTGATCTTTCCTGTTGTGCATCTATTTACTCCAGATAATGTCTACAGAATCGAACTTTCTAATTAACTTCTCAGATAACAAATTGCTGTATTTTGGCAGCTGGAACTGAAGAGTCTGCCTGTATTAGGGCATTAGTAACATATTAGTAAAAAACCTAAGTTGATTACTGTGTTTAAAAGAATATGGTCCTGCTATATTTCTCCTTAATATATCTTCACATTGTAGTAGAATGAAGGCAGTTATCTGAAAATAGTTTGGGGATCAACCATGCCAATTCAGTTATCAGCCCAAAGTGTTTGTCTGCCAACAGGTATGGTCTCTGTCAGCACCAAATAGAAAACCATATTAAATTAGCCTGTTTAGCAGTTTGAATTATGCATCATTTTAATGTACAGATTATTGTATGTCCTGGTTTCAGCTGGGAGAGAGTTAATTTTCTTCCTAGTAGCTGGCATAGTGCTGTGTTTTGGATTTAGTGTAAGAAGAATGCTGATAACACACTGATGTTTTAGTTGTTGCCAAGTAGTGCTTAGGCTAGTCAAGGACTTTCTTTTTCAGCTTCCCATGCTCTGCCAGGTGCACAAGAAGTTGGGAGGGGGCACAGCCCAAGATAGTTGATCCAAATTGACCAAAGGGCTATTCCATACCATATGCCCCCCCCCTCAGTATATAAACTGGGGGGAGTTGGCCGGGGGGCAGCGATCGCTGCTCAGGGACTGGCTGGGTGTCGGTCGGCGGGTGGTGAGCGGTTGCATCACTTGTTTTTTTTTCCTAGGTTTTGTCTCTCTCTCACGCGTTCTTCTTTTCATTGCTATTTTATTACTATCATTATTATTATTATTATTTTATTTCAATTATTAAACTGTTCTTATCTCAACCCACGAGTTGTCTTTTGCCCTTCCAATTCTCTCCCCCACCCCACCAGGGAGGGGGAGGGTGAGCAAGCGGCTGTGTGGTGCTCAGTTGCCAACTGGGGCTAAACCACGACATTGTAACAGGTATATATGTATAGTGACAGCCACATGCTAGACTGAAGGATGTTGAATTGACACTACAGGTAGGGGGAAGTTTTACACATTGTTGAAACAGAGAGTTGTTTACGAACTGGTTAAGTGCAATGGAGGCGGGGACGGGATTGGGAAGAGAGATGTCTACATCGATATGGAAAGGAAAGAACCTTATGCTAATTAAAAGCCAGTCTCCTAATAAAAGAGTGAATTTAGGGGGAAATTCAAAAAGAAGGATTAAACAGGCCTTAGGTCACCTAGAAAACCTGAAAAAAGAGTTTGGCTGTAAGAGCACTTTTGGCTAGGATGCACTTCTAAGACCCTTTGCTAAGACAGAAGCATCATGCAAAGGTTGTTGCCAGGCTTGTCAGAAAGAAGGCAGCAAGTCAGCTGCCTGACAGAAAAAGGGACCTTCCGACCTAATCTTTGTGTAAGCTACGTACAATTTCCCTTTACCGTCACTTATGTCTTTTCTAAGAAAAATATAACTTTGTTATTCTGAATATGACAAATGAATAGTTTTATGTGCTTAGCTTTTGTTAAGTTAACTGGAATTCAAGGTAACTGAGTTACATTACCAGCAAGCATTCCTTGACTTAAGTGCTGCAAATTCAGGTGCTGGGACACCTGAGACACCATAACAAGCGCCCTAGCTCCTCTGCCTATCATCCACTCTAAGACAGTGAGTGCTTCTTTGAGGTGCATGGGCCAAGTGCAGGGGAAGCAGTACCAGAGTTAAGAGACAAAAGGAAGAAACGTCTTGAAATGACTGTTGATGAAATTAAAGGCTGTCTGGCATGCAGTAAGATATTGGGGAACATGACTGAACTACAAGAGTCACAGGAAGAATATCATAGTGACAGTACTTGTGAAATTTTTTCCCCAGTATTTCTAAGCAAAGCATGCTTTGTTTTACTAATAATCAGAATCAAGGTTGATTTAAAAGCTTCAGAAATCTATGGAGGGTTTTCCCTTGACTGTAGTGCACTGAAAATCCATATCAAAAGTGGTAAAGTGTATGCAGCAAAGTTAGAGAGATACTATCTTCACAGGCAAGACCTGAAGGAGCAGAAATGTTATTTAATCTAATGTTCTACCATTCAGTCATCCAGAGTTACATTGTGTTTGATGGAAGTGTACCTAGCAGAAAGCCATATTTTCTGGATCTGAAAACATCAAAACATAGAGGTTCTGCCATGACAATTAATGAAGGCAATAATTTCAACTTTGAATTTGTCTAAATTAACATTCGTCTATTAGGCAGTTCTCAGAGTGTTCTGAGATCAGAAATTCTTTATCAGCAATGTAAAAATCATCTTTAAGAAATAAGCATTTATTTTAGAAATATGGATCTTAGTTCATAGACACATGAACAAGGTATATACTTCAAATCTCTGGATAGTTCCCAGCTTGTAAATATACTAGACTTCTTAGCTTAAGCAAAATGACAGTTAAGTACAGTCTATGGGTGCAAATACAATGTTTCCTATTAATAAACAGAATACCTGGCCCTGAAAGGTAAATGGTATCTCATATTTGTTAATAAAATGCTCTATTATCACTCGGTTGCATAGAGATGATTTTTTGTACTGATGGGGTCAGAAGATCTGACATTCCGAAGGTGATACATCTGTGGAAACCTTTCAAGCATTCAGATAAAGCATGTTCAACAAGCCTTCTAACATGATCACAAGACTATTTTCTTTCTATCCCTAACTTGTTTTGTTTATTATCAGAGCAGGTGTTTTATAACAATTAGAGGTTCTGATGCAACCTTATCTCAGAGAGGTAAGCAGATAGAGCAAGTACACTGTCAATTCATAGAGGATATTTTTTCTCTCTTAGAAGGACCATCTGGTAACTCAAAAGAAAATGTAGCTGAATGCTTCTTACTTTTCTCTGAATAGAGTGACAGAATTAGTGCCACCCCTCTGGAAGTATTAGTGTTATATTAAGTGGGTTTTCTGTACCTTTGTTTCTTTTGTGGGTCTGGAAGAGCACTTTGACATTTCACCATATGCACAGTGTATTATGTATCAAGGAACCAGTGGATATTACTGAAGGGTTTTAGCTGGTTTTATTTTTCAGAAGGGAAGATAGTTTTGCTGGTGCTGGTTCCTTCCACACAGATTTACCAATGTGTTCTTTTATTCTTCTTTTGCCTTGGAACAAAACCTAAATTTCATATCTCAGTGCAAATTAATTCTTTGGCGTCACTAGCCTAGAAAGCCCTCTGGGGCCAGCTATTTACAGCAGTGCAATCATGGATATATGACTGGGTAAACTGATAAATGGTGGTAGCTGTAAGAAGATTGAATATTTTTTGCTCTTTACATGGCACATATGTTTTGCACAAGTATTGCCTCATCTTTCTTTGTTTCTACTCTTCATCATTGCAGAACTGATTAATTAATTGATTGATTGATTGTGCTAATTCATAGCAATCTTTTTAGTCACAATAGACTGCACTGTCTTGCCAGGAGCAGCAAAACAACACTCTAAAAAGAAGAAATTCAGGCAGGTACTCCACATAGGATTCCTGGAATACCCTGGATGTCTTTGTGGGGTTTCTTTTGGAGCAGGTGCTAGAACTGTAAAATCACCAAAACTTTCTGGCTGGAAGGGACCCTGGGAGGACTTCTGGTCCCACCTCCTGCCTAAAGCAGGGTCAATACTGAATTCAGACCAGGTTGTTTAGGGCTTTGTGTAGTCTGGACTTGAAAACTCTAAGGATGGAGGTTCTACAGCCACTCTGGAGATCTTGTTCCAACATGTAAGATGGCAGGGCATGAACTTGATCATCTGTGGAAGGATTCCACTGGAAATACAAATTCATCCATTCGCACATCATTTGCTGGCTCTAGGAAATCATCCTTTCCATCTGACTAAGACCAGTAGTTTGCACTGCTATGGTTCTTGACACTGAATTCTGCAGGGACGATGAGCTCCATCATTAGAAATAAACTGATTTTCTCTGATAATTCTCCATCAGAACTAAAGGAGAAGGGAAATACGTTTTTTGCTTTCTGCACAGGATTTTTTTTTCCAAAGACAATAGTACATATTTGCAAAGTTATAATTACACAGTTACAGTTTTTCTCCCTCCCCGCAAGAATATGTGGTCTCACAATTTACTCAGAGTGGATCAGCTCTTCTCTGTCTCTGAAATATGTGTGTGTAGGATAAAAAGGTAAGAATGCCACAGACTGAGTTTGAATGGATGCTATCATCCATGCCTGACCATCCAGATGATATTGGTAATCTGAGTTTTTATTTTGTTACAAGCAGAATGCAATTCAGCTGGAGATTACCTTGATTGGAGACTAAGTAAAAAAGTAAGAAATTCAGGTTCTGTTTCTCCAATCCTGATTCATTCCACATAACATTAGGAATTAACTGAGCAGTTTGAATAACGTACACATCCTGATCTCCACCTATAGTGAATGGAAAGATATGAACACCACTAGAAAATGACTCAGATTTGTGTAGGCTTAAAAATGACCTTTAGAAGGTAAGGGTGATTATTGTTCAAAACTAAGGACCCCTGTTAAGGGTGATGAATGAAAGCTGCAGTTGAATCAGTTTATCCCTTTTGCCATTGAGTCAAAAGTTGTCTCCTACGATGCACCAGTGGTGATGTGAACTGCTAATGTATCATTATCATTATTCAGGAGAAAACTGCTTTTTGCAATGGAAGATGTAACTCTTCAAGGAACTGAGCCGGTAAGCTCAGGCTAAGATTTTCTCAATACTATGTGCTCAGACAAAAAATACAGCTGGCTGGTTTATTGGAACAAAATGTTTGGCATCAGTTCAGTAAATAAACATGCCAATTTTGTTTGAGCTGATCCAAAACAAAATATTTGTTTTGAATTTGTTCATGGAGAAAATTGTCAAAATTGAGTTTAAACTGCAAGAGAAATCAAACAAAAATGATTGATTTATTTAGAACGTGATTCAGCAAGCCTTCAACCTGGTTCTTGGAGCACTGTTCTGTTTCCAGTTCTGTTGTAATCCCTCATCACTGTTATAAATAAGATCTGAGGCTCTACCTAGAAAATCTCAGCTTGTGTACACAGAAACACAAGACTATACCCAGCAGCCGTATATGACCATGTTCCTGCTTCATTCACAGCACAGCTATGTGCCTGAAATAGCAACTGGATGTAGTTATCCATCAAAGACCATCCTTTATCTGCTGTATTTCTCTGCCTCCTTTACAACATAGCTTCCAACCTGTACAGCAGAAACAGGGGCTTAAAGGCCACAGCTCTATCTCACTTAAAACCATATTTTTTTCCCCAGAACACTGACATATATATATGTCAGAAGTCTTTTGCAATAAGCACTTGGTATGTGATCGTATAAATTTGAAATTTAAGATCATCACAGATCTCAGCATTGGAACATCACCTCCCATATCAAGACAAAAAGGCTTCTTCTTTGACATATCGTTGACAAAAATAAGCATAAGCAGTATGTATGTGTTTTTAAAGAGCCACACATCCATTCCTTTCCCAGAAAATAAATTAAAATCCCACTAAACAAAACATTATAGTGAGTAGCCAGTTCTCTCACTGAAGAAAGGTGACAATATTATTAAACTGGTAAACAGAATAGAATGCAATAGAACAGAATAGAATAGTTTATTCTATTGATGTCATTGTCGTTGACATTTTTTTAATGTTATGGGAAATCTCAGGAATATATTTAAACAGCAATAAGGCAGAAATTCTCAAGAAAAAAAATTCCATATATGTCCTAATATCTGGTACCTCCCCAGCAGATAAAATAAAAATTGGTTTTACACACACATTCTGTTTTGTAGTGTTTCCCTCTGATTTTGTGTCCTTAATGACCAAAACAATGCAAATTAATTTCTTATTCCTTTCTACAGCTAGAGAAGTGTTAAGTAGTGGTCTTTATTTTTCTCATAAATATATAAATTTCTCATGTTGAAACAGACAATACTCTGGATTTAACTGGAAAAAAAAGATAAATCTCTCACCCTATGCAATAAAAAAAAAAAAAGGAGGTCTTGTATTAGAAGCCCCAATCTAGTAAAATCCCTTTCTCTAACTATGATGCACTGCTCATTTTCTGTATTGTGATCCTCCTGAAAATAGAAACTTTATGTTTAATTGATTTATTTGTAATGATTTTGGCTCAGGGAAGAGACTCTGAAGCTGATTGATTACTGCAACAAGCTTAAGATTTCATACCACAACAAACCTTTTTGTACTAATAAACAGAGGGACAATAAAGCTCTGGGGCATGGTGTTTCCCTTCACATTAAAGTGAGGATTTGCAACATAAGTATGTGAGGGACATAGTTTATGTGCTCCCAAGAAGCAGACATAATGAACTATTTCTTTTAATGGCAGATTATCCCTGTTTCTATTTCCTGGAGTGAAGACCTCGCAAATTGATGTATCTGTCCTCTGAGGTTTTCAGAGAGGCATTATGGCATTTTAAAATATTAATATGAGAGTACATTTAGCTGAAAGTAGCTAGTCTGGTAGTCTCTTGTGGCTGCCATACAGGTCACCAGAGACCTCCTGTCTCTCAAGGCAAATGATTTACTCTAAGTGTATCATTAAGATATACTTTTTTGGAATTTATGATAGCGCTTTCTTACAAAGTTATACCTTTTCTATAAAAATGTAAGCATTTTTATGCTATTTTCTCCCTTCACTCGCTGTTCCTTAAAAACCTGGTCAGTGTCACGGGCAAATTGAAAGTGCCACCCCCTGCACTGCAGTAGTGGGTCTGTGTTGAACACTGATTAGCTAGGACTGGATGTCACATCTTGTTATAACTTTACATAGCTGAAAAATTTCCTAGGAGATTTGAAAAGAACTGCAATTTTTCCTCCAATGGAAAAAGAAGAATGAAAGAAAGGAAAAAGATAAACTCAAATGCAATAAATGTCTAGATGTAAGAAATGGAAAAATATTAATCAAAAACATAGATACCAAAAGATCAGCTCAAGAAGTTTTCTATTATGGAAAACCTAATAGTCAATGTATGGTAATGTTTTTTTCACATTTTCTTCTAGATGATAGATGATACCAAGGATGAATTTGTGACCTTCAGAACTTCTAGAGGAGTGTCATCAGCTCAGCTTAGTGTTATTAAAAAAAGTCAGGAAAGTAGACAGATCTCATTTCTGTTTGCTGAAATTGTATGGGATTTGGTACTTTCACATTCATGTACACACACACACATTGTCTTTTGCCTTTTCACAGGCGGCAAAGAGCATGTGGTTCTTCTTGCAGGTCTGTTCTTTGGAGATCATGGAGATAGTTGAGGAGATGCAGTCTTCACAATGAGCTTCTTTTCTGGAGGCCAGACCCATGGCCAGCTAAAATCGGTGTTCAACTTCACCAGTGTAGGATCATGACCTGGAAGATTAGAGGAGCTAACTTAAATACCGGGTTTTGTTTTCTTTCTTGAATTATTTAAGCCTAAACTGATCTAAAACAAAGTAGCACTGTAATATATTAGCTGAAGTGCAGTCTTCCTATATTTATAGTACCACACTCGAAGCATACCTGGCAGATTTCTCCTCCATTTCATTAGCCTATTTTGGTTTATTCATGTACAGAAGGAGAAATATACAGAGTTTATATTTGAATTTGAGCAAGAAAATGAAGCCTCAGAGAGGGTGTACTGAGTTTGATGATACAGCATAGTGCTTGCAGATACAATGCATTTCCAAGAAAACCATCAAAACAGCAATTAAATAATTTTTAAAAATCCTTCCATTTCTAGCATAGTTTAAAACCATGTCCATAACCTGGGACAGGCCCTAAAAATGTTGAGAAAGAGCACAGTCCCCTTAGCTTCAAATGGTTTATATCAGCCGACATTTTGGTCCCAGGTATGTGTGTCATGGTTTTACTGCCCATTTCCTTAAGCACAAGTATCGTCTTCAGTATGTGCAGTGGAGAGCAGCAGATGTGCCTGTGTTAAAGACAGAAGACCCTGGGGTGTCTGCATGCAGGAGAAATGCATCCACGTGGCTTCATAGCAAGTCATTAGATAGCTGCCACCTGCTCCTTTGTACCACTGCAAAGGTTAGCAATCCGCTGCAGAAGAGGATGGAGTGGCAAGTAGGGAATAGTTACAGCCAGCCATCCTAGATGATGCATTCCCTTTCCAAAGCTATGGGATTTTAGATAGCTATACAGTTAATGCCAAGTCAACATTAACTTCAAATCCCTTGAACCGCACTGGGGAAGCTCGCCATGGGCACAGCTGTGGCCACACGCCCGCCGGCGCTTCGGTACCGCAGGCAGAGGTGGCACAGCGCAAACAGCCCGGGTCTTGCAGAGGAGCAGCATGTGGAGCCATGTGCTGGCTTCCTGCTGCTTCTCCCCAGCGTAAAACCCACCTGTGCTTGGCTTCACAGGCTTTCTCATCTGTACATAAGGCAGATTGCACAGCCTTTCATATCTGTAGAGGGAAACGGAATAAATTTTTAGAACTGCCTATTTTGAGATCTAAAACAATGTCAATGTTAATTTTAAGTTAATCTACACTAAATTATTTCCTGTTTTCAGTTATCGTCTTTACATTCACATGTGTAAACAATGAGATACAATTTACACACATAAAATAATTGACCAGGGAATTTGTTTTCTTAATACTTTTAGCTATTAATTCTGATATGATGTGAAATTCTCACAAAAAAAAAAGAGTAGTGTCTAAAAAGTCATGTCCACAAACTGAAGAGAAAAATATATCGATATTAAAAAATTTGACTTTTGGCCCAAAATTTTAAATTCCTGAGATTTTTCAATTTTATAGAACAATTGGATGGTCTTTTTTACATTTAGTTTTACATTATTCTGACCCTTCTAGCTTTTCAGGAAGCAAAGACTTCCCATTTTCTCAGTGACAAAACATATTAAAGAAATAAAAAACACTTCGCAGAAATAGGGGAGGGGGAAAGAGAAAAACAAGGAAAATAAAAGGTGAAAAAATCTCAAAGGCAGGTTGGAATACTGAATAATGACCAAAACCAAACTGTTCATACAGTCAAAATTTTCATAACACTTATCAGATGAAGCAAAAATAATGAACTCTCTAAACTTGCACAGAATGATTTGCCAGCTTTCTAATTTTTGAGCAATTCCATAGATATAAAACTATTTCAGATGGCTAAATAACTTCAGACAAGTGTGCCTTATAATGGCCTTCAGAGGAACTGTAAGAGACAGAGTATTTAATTTCTGAGATTGTTCTATATTTAATTTCATTTGCTTAGGCAGATCTGTATTTCTGTGTTAATTCAAATGGTTGGAATAGAACAACAAGGACTGTAAGCATAATAGAAAGTCCTGAATAATACAGACAGCCCTACCCTTTCGTTTACCCCTGTTCAGTTGTTTGTCAGAAACATTTCTGAGATGATATTATTAAATATTTCTTAATTAATTAAGTGCATTTCCATTCTCTATGGCTAAAGAATCCACATCATCAAAAGTGTAAAGGCTGCTGGATTCTCTTGTGATTCTTTTCTTCCATGTACTTTTTTTTTTGCAGCTTTTTGATTACAGAAAGAAGTGGTCTGTTCCAAATTTGGCTAATGGCATATATATATGTATGTTTTATACATAAGTATATAAAACCTGATGATGTTTTTACTGCATAACAAATCACAAAGAGGTTCCAGTAGCAAACATTACAAACCATTTTATCTTTCTGTATTTCGTCTATGTCAATTGTGAATACAAATAACCATGTTTAATTCCACATTTAAATTGAGGAAGGAAGAGGATATCTTAAGCAGTCTCCTTAAATATGATATGGGGAAAAGTAACAGTGACAGCTCCTGCAATGATAAGTGTGAGTGCTCCACTTACAGAACAGATAATACAGGGATCTTGTCAACTGTAGCATGTGGGACAGCAGCATCAGAGCACATCCAGACTCTTCTTGGTATAGGGAGGGAGCACTTGTATCTCCTCCTGCCCGTCAAGTGTTTAGAGTGCATACTAAGTGATATTGAAGGGATTTTTATCAGCAATCAGTTCAAATAAGTTAAGCACTTTACTTTCCTAAAAACTAATCTTAAATGTATATTTAAATTTAACTTTAGCCAGAAGGTTGAACACTATCTTTAAAGAAAAAAGTAAATACAATGAGAGCAATGAGAATTAAAGGGACTCTTAAACTTCTTTTTGTTTATTCTCCTCATATTTCCTAAATACTAGCAATAAAAGTTGTTATGTCTGAGAATAGTGGTCTTTTCTCAAGGATGATATTTAATATTTGAGAAGAAAAAGCAAACAAATAATTTTTAATTCACTTATAATGGAAACTGTGCCTACGTACGTATCAAAATCAATTGGTTTTCATTAAATCCTTATCAGAGGCTATTGTTTGTCAAAGGAATGGAGATGTTCAATATCTTTAAAAATCTGCTCCTTCAACATCAGTCCTATCTTGCATCTTTCCGTGCAGGTCTGCTAATATTTTAGTCCATAAATGATGGTGCTGTTGAAGGAAGGGGGGCTACTTGTGCCATTTCTCAGGTGGAGCAGCCAGCTACTTCTGGGCTTGCAGGGAGCTCTACATGTCCATCTAAGAGCTACACCTGGTTCTTAGATAAAATCAGTCAAGTCCTTACTTATAGTCTTGGAGTTTTATAATGGACATACTGTACATTTGAGAAGTTGTCTTTAGTTCAGCCATACTTCACTGGTTAGGGCTCCCTCAGTAAAAGAATAATTCCCTCTACTGGAGTAGTAAGTGTGTAAAGCTCCAGAGCTTTCAATATTCAAGAGGTCAGGGTCAGGTCTGGATTCATCACCTAGATTTAGTTATCTTAAACTAATACAACCAGTATAAAATATCTGTTTGTGCTCTTTGATAGTCAATGGGGAGACTCAAGCATCCAAAGGGCAATCTATCTATGTACCTTTGACGCTGATGTAATGAAAGATGAACCTCTGTCCAGGCATACTGATTTGTGTGGTCACTGAAGAAGAAAGCTGGAGAACTACCTTAGACCAACTTGCAGCAACTAAGATTAAGTGGGATGAAGCTGAGTCTTGGCTATCATAATGATGTCTTTTGACCTTAAACCTCTGCTTGTGGATTTTTGACAGTATGTTTCAGTTGCCAGTTTTACCTTCCTTAGAGAAAATCTCTGCAGAATATAGGTCAATACTCCACGTTGAATTGAAATGACTCCCATTAACTCCAACAGAGACGAATATGACTGTATATGTTTTACTGGTGCAATAATCAACAGCTGAATTTTTTTTAAAATAGGTATTTAAACTTCCCTTACGGATAAGGATATACTAAATACATGGCCTATGAGACAGATATGTAGCTATTTCCAAAGTTATATCTGGTCCTGGAAATTAATTTTCAAGCCTTGAGTCTATCATTTCAAATATATCAATCAAAATCTGCTCTAGATTTAGTCATGGTCAGTGAATTGCTCTTATTTTGCACCAAGACATGACAGAAGAATCAGTTAATCTCACTGTTATATGCCTGCATATTCTCATATTTTGCATATTGTGCAAAATGGAATTTCCCAATACAGCTACTTACAGTTTGTTCTTACTTATAAAGTAAGCACTTTTCTCATTATATGTCTAAAATTAATTTTTAATATTATGAGATAATGAAAGTTGTGATATGGGTGTATTGAATGTAGGATCTGTCGCACTTATGCACTTGATGTATCTTTTCTATGCAAATTGAATGAGAGGGACATAAGTCATTTTTAATAAATGTGAGGAAAAGGTCTGAGGTGAAATGAGGTTGGCGGTCGGGGCTCAGATTCTAATAAGATAAATTAAGACTACTCACTCAGCTAACACTTGGTGCAGTTGTCAGCAGTCTTGGTTTTAAAAAGAAAAGAAGATCGAAGAAAAGATTTAAAGACGAATGAGCCATGTAGGCTAAAATACCCTCTCCTTTCAGTAGACAGTGATTCTGTAGGGTCAAAGTTGAGGAGTGATGGGAAGAGTATTAAGAAATCTAGCAATTTAGAAAGGAGATATATTCTCACAGGCATTAATTACATCTTCAGAAGGTATAAATTTGGATTCAAAAGGGCTACTTTTTCTAGACATTAGAAGAGAATCTGGCCTGATCCTTGAACATAACTCTGGATTTTCAAGCCTCCAATAAGTTTCCAAATTTCTGTGGACAGCAATTATCCTGTACAGTCCTGTAACCCATTCTCATGCAGACCTCCGCATCACTTCAGAGAGTTACATATATGAAAGGACCATAGAAGAGGGTCTTTAATTTTCAGATAGCATATTTGATAAATTATGCCACTGAATCCAGTGTTAATTCTCTACAGTGATGTTTATAGAGTAGCTGGTATAACATACATAGAGCACTGTAAATAGGTCAGGTTTGATTGTTTATTTTAACAAATGGATAGGGTTGCATTAGCATTGGGGAAAATGTATAAATATTGATTTGAAAACCTGGTGTGCACAATAAAAGAGCAACCCTTGTAACCCTTTTAGAGAAGCCCAGCCATAAATAAAGTTCATCTCCATTTTTTCAACAAAACAATTAATACATAATTCATCCCAAAAGTATTATCATCCCTGTTGTTACCAATAGCAACTGAAGTATCCTAACACTGCTAACACTGTTCTGTGAAGATTATATTTATCTGTATATCTGAAGAAGGCATGTAATGGTATATATTCCAACATTTTATTTGTGTTAGAATCTATAAGGGTAACTTTTAATAGCTCTGCATGGGCTGAGTGCTAAAGGATGCAGCTGACAAATGTTTGTATTATTATGACCATGGTGAAAAAAAATCAATAAATGCATTTTTGGAACTAAGGAAACAGTTACGTATTGTCTTAGGTCATGTCTTGTTCATTTACTTTATATCTTCCTGTATGCAGAAAGTTCTGTCCAAGAATATTAATAGTATACAGCTGTATATAATTAAAGTCTTTTTTATTAAGTAAACTTTGTTTAAGTAGGATATTAACTGGTTGACTACAGCACATTTATATTCACAATGAACAAAACTATCCAAAAGTTTAGGAGATTCATTTCATTTTGGATGGACAGCAGACATAACCTAAG